>JAVYIG010007787.1:0-77500 GCA_035222895.1 Strongylocentrotus droebachiensis
GCAAGTCATTATTGGTGGTTGAGGTCCAGCGGTAGCCAGGAGCTGGAGCGGAAGCTGCAGGATCAGGGTTCGTCGATGTCGGATATGTCG
The DNA here is from genome assembly GCA_035222895.1 of Strongylocentrotus droebachiensis. NCBI lineage: Eukaryota > Metazoa > Echinodermata > Echinoidea > Camarodonta > Strongylocentrotidae > Strongylocentrotus > Strongylocentrotus droebachiensis. The sequence continues at coordinate 91 of JAVYIG010007787.1, forward strand.
CAGTGACTTCGACCATGTTGGTTGAAGGTGAGTGACGAGCAGAAGAAGCATGTGACTGTATCCCTTTGTAACAACGCCAGCAGCACAGGATTATGCAGAATAGGATGATGAGAATTGCGAAGCTAACTAAAATGTATAGCCATGGCTCGGGCCCCGGAGACATTGGTGGGTCGACTGTAAATTTTTATAAGGAAGACATTGATTGATTAATTGATTAATTGACTTAAGTAAGAAAATATTTTCTTCTTCACTTCATTTATCAGAAACATGACACGTAATTGTGTCATGATGAAGCTTTAAAAGTATTATGTTTCATTGTTGATGTGCTTTCTACTAACTGGATTTGAAAGAGATGGATAATTATTAAGGGAGTGTGATTAAAATAATAGCAATTGTAACGATAGACACAATTATCATTTCGCCCCCCCCCCCCCTCTCCCGAGATCCTTCATTCATTAATTTGTGGATACGCCACTGCGTACTACAAAGAAGGAAGCGATGGGTTGACTGGAACACGCGCACTTCAATCTTAATATGTCAATAACTCACATTTCTTATTATGGCTAGATGTCAACCATTATGATCTAATAGCGCTCATTGAGAAGCTAAAGTGATTTTAGAACATGACATTGATTCTGGTTCAATAGAACACCAAACTTCCTTTCCCAGTTTTCTATTTTAAAAAACTTACGAAAATATTTAATGTAACTATATAAGCCTATACCTGAGATGACACATTAGTTTTAATCATTCCTATAAATCACTAGTACATAAAACTAATGAAAGCGATATGAAAGGTTAATTTTAATGATAAACTGTCCACTTACATGTTGGTCTTGGAGTGACGAATGAAAAGCGGCACCTCACTCCAGCAATGTTTTGAACAGGGCACTGTCCTAATTGACCCCAAGCACTGTGATCGCATTGATAGAGTCTTTCTAGTCCGAGACATGATCGAAGCTCAAACCAAGACTGCTTTGATGATGTCAATAAATTGTAAGAAGTGAGATCCAGTCTGTCCCAGAAGAAAGACCAATCTGGGTCTAGTTCCAAACATATTTTCTGAAATTTTTGATTTACAAAACAAGAGCAAAAGGTAAACTAAGATCTATCATCATGGCTTAATCCATTCTTGAGATATCCTGCGCAAAAAATTCATGGAAGAATGATAAATAAATAAATAAATGAATACAAATCTGGACGAAATCAAGAGGTGATACGTATTGGATGTATACGTATCTCCTAATAATATAAAGTACGAAAGGTACATAACTTAAATTGGTATAGACATTGAATGTCTGTTGCCCAAGAAATAATAAAGTTTTGTACACTCAATGTTAGGTTAGGGCGCTTAATATAAAATTCAAAATATTTCTCAGACGTTCTTAGAGCTGAAACTTACCAACGAGTGAAAGTAACAATCTTTTTGTTTTAAGAAGCAAAATTTGCTTATAGGCATGTAATGACAAAAAAAGAAGGGGGTTTTGGATTGCCGACAAAAATTTCGATGTACGTGTCACATCCAGACGCCCCTGTGTTTACATCCGGTCACCATCAATTTTGGGGAGGGCTTTTTTCTTTCACCATTCCTAATTTACATCTTTCTGTATAAACCTGCACATTTTATTGCAGATTTGCAGTTGCTGTGCTTTTTTTCGCATACTTATGTGTATGAATCATTAACATATTGCCAATATTTTGCCATAGCAACATAATTATCAAACTCACGTAAAAAAATTGGTTATAATTTGTCAAGCATACAGAACGCCATTCTCCATCGTGGTAGACCTCAACGCGTCATAATCCATGTTGATTTCCCCCTGTTCATCCATTAGTCTTACAGGATGATTGGCTACAGATTCTGTTTCAAACAAATGATATACAGTTTTACTAAGACACTCGTATTCATGGACAAGATCATCTCCCTATCTTATGGCTAAAATGTTTCCGTTTCAATAATACAAATTCTTGCACGGTATTTTTGAGACATTCAATAGTAAGGAAATTGTTCATTACTTCATTAGCATTTAGTGTCCAAAAGAGTTTGCATGAAATAAAGCTTTTACACCGCTAGTCCAGGGAGGATTCTGCCCCGAATAAAACAAAAATCGAGTGTTAACCCCCACTTCCCCCGGAATAATACCCCCAAAATTATTATAATTACATTGTACAATCGAGAAGCTAAGGACTGTTTAATTTTCACCACTGCCTGGTTACACTCTTCTCAAACACGAAAACGATTCACAACTACATAGGCCTGCATGGACTATAGAAGGAGAAGGCCTGCATGGAACTTGACATTAATTAATAAAACCCATGAATGGTAATGGAAGGAGCCAAATAGATATGCAATTCTGTTCATCTATGGGATATATCATAGTACTTCTAAAATCTTGAGTAGGCCTACGTGAAATCCAATATGTAATACTATGTCGGGAGACAGCAGTTCAAAGGAGAAAAAAAGAAGGATCATTTGCAAAATAATTCACAGAATACAAATGAATAAAGTTATTCTTTATGTTTATACAAAATGATTTTGGACTTAATGTGATTAAAATTCATAGGTTTCATGAAAGAAGCAAAGTATTAGATCTTTAAAAAATCAAAAGGAAACTTACCATATGGGTAGCAGATGACTCCTATCTCGTCTTCATGCGTTCGTGTTGATATACTACTGTTTGTAAGCACCACATTGCATTGAGAGATTTCAATTGTTAAAATTGATAACGGACCCGTGTACATGTCACATTGTAAGTCATCGATCAGAATTCTTCCAGTTCCTCTCTCGAAAACGCCATCATCGTGACGATAAGTTGATCCGACTTGAAATCCAAGCTGCCTACACACGGCATCGAGACTGCCCTCATCAAATGATCCGCCATGGGTAGCAGAGCCCCACTCCCCGTCTAGGAAGACTTCAAGACGACCCTGCTCTGTGTAGTTACTTCAGCCAATCGGATGTCGAAATCTGGAGAGATTGAAAGAAAGAGAGAATGAGAGAGATGGGGAGGGAGAGAGAGAGAGAGAGAGAGAGAGATGGGGTACAGTGGTGAAAAACTAGAAATTGTCAATGCACCTTGCTGCTAAATATTGAGTTAACCATTGCCCCAAAAATGGACTAAATAGGTCATTTGAAATTCAGGCGTGGAGGGAAGGCCCCCCCCCCCCAGGAATATCCAACATCGTAAGTCTATGCCTCTATAAAAAGGAACGTCATTCCATTAATTATGTTCGGCAGAATCGTTAAGGACATATCGTACAAGTCTTAGTCATATCTGTTTTCAGAATAATTTATTTTCATCTTCGAGGCAACTTTATTTTTTATAATTCCTCTTTCATTATTATTTCATGGAATGATGTCAATGTCACTATCAATGGTTATTTCTCGAATGGGACTACCTTGCTTTTTCAAGAAAACATAAATAAATAAACGAAAGAATAAATAAATAATCAAATGAATAAATGAATAGATAGATAAACAAATAAATAAACAGATATATTAATAAATATGCTTCGTATTATTATAATTTACATATTTTTACATGTGCTTATTCATAAAATCGATATAGATCTTACTCACCATTTGGAGGTCCGCAAGAGACTTTAGCAATGTGATCTGAGTGACAGACCTGTGATGGGTCCTGACCGTCCTGTAGGGTTCTATCCGTGAAGGCACAATCCTCAAGATGATCTTCTGTTCCGTTACATCGGAAATCCCTGTGGTGCCACAACAAAACAACATTATTACCACTTATACTGAGTAATACTGCTACAAATGTGTCTTGATGTGTGATCATGATTTATACAATTATACTCTACTTATTTATTTATTTATTTATTTATTTATTTATTTATTTATTCATTAATTTGTTCATAACAATTTATTTATTCATTTATTCATTTATTCATTTATTCATTTATTCATGTATTTATCTATTTATTTATTTATTCATTTATTTAACGAATCTAGTTTTACCAGGGTGGTTCCATCAGTGATTTCGAAACTGTTTTACAAGAATGCTCTGCAAATTAACACAACGTAATATGAACAGTTAAGATACAAACAATAGGTGATTTATAAGCAAGCATAATAATATACGAGACGAAAATAGCAAGATGTCAACTTAGCGAGTAAATTTTAAACCATAAAGTAAAAACGAATTTATCAGTTATGCTAGTAAAATTAATCCTATTAATATTAATATTGATGCAGCCATTCACCTTTATCATCTCTCAATGATCCCGATTATATACAATTTGTGGTTGTAAATGTATCTAAAAAAATTGGAACTCTTTTCCTATATACTTGTGGTAACTCAGATGTAGAAAAAGCTGCAGTAGTAGTAATGTGTTAAAATTATTATTACAGGGCCCTCGGGAAGCACAGCATGGACATAGTAAATGCTGACTGAGGCTTCCCTTATATATTAACTAAAATGTTCTGATCATCTTTACTTCCCATCTTGTTTAAGTTGCCCAAAGATTACTAGCCATTGTGTTCCTACCACCATTAGTATATTCCATTTATCCGTCTTGTTATCGAAAATGTTCCTTGAATATTAAAAACATGAGCAAGTAGGCTACATGTAAATGCTATCATAATTATAGATCATCTTGCGAGAAGCGAACTGATGTAGGTCATATTATGAAGGTTCATAGCATGGAGGATAAAGAATGTCAATTAATACCATAAACCAATCATAATACCTGTTCCTGATGACACCAGACAGTTGTCCAAGTGATACTGGTTTTAGACTCTGTCCTTGCTGATAGCCTAGCTGGCGACACACAACCTCAGCCTCAAGATGACTCCAGTCCTGATCACAGATGAGACCAGTTTGTCTATCATACCGGTATTCAACCACACCCTCGATGCTTGAAGAACCACTCAGTGGACGTATCTCACTCACTGAATACAGGTGAGATAGGAATATGATTAGAGAAGCAAGAAGTACTGCCAAGAATAATGCTATACTCTCCACAACAAAAACTACATAAATATGTTAAATCACCATCAAAATGACCAGTTGAGGAATAACAGCGTTGTTAAAATGTTATATTTTAGTATTATTTTACACATTGCTGAATTCAATTAAAATTGCCTGGTAATGTTTTATATATTCTGTACAATAGCCTTGTTTTACCACATCTTGTGTGGGTGTGTATGTGTGCGTGTGTGGGTAAGGTGGCTGGATTATATTTTATTTAATTTGTATTTGGTGGGGGGCCCTTTTTTTAAGCAGTTTGCTTCTTCGTGGTCCATATATTTGCTTTGTATTTGGAAATGTTATTTATTTATTTTCTATTGCATGTTTTGCTTTTACATGTATATAGATTAATAAATTCAATTCAATTCAATGAAAACACTAAAAAGATTGCATCAACGATTTAAAAGTTGTTAATCGTCGGCCCTTTTAATTGGCGATTTGACATTTTTAGTTTAGAGTTTAGACTGTAAAGGAAGATTATGTACTATGTAACATAGAAGACCAAAGAATTGATAAACGTATATCGTATATGAAATAATGACATGGCAAGGTATGAGACAGTAGGAGCAACACAGTTTGATCGTGCTTTTAATTACATGCCATGGGTCGGATGGTGTTATAGATTTTTATTTTATTTTAGATTCAATTCACACGAACTGAAGTGAGACATATATTTCATAATGCATAAAGTCAGGTTTGTTAGATACTCTAGGGAAGAAGGAAGGGGGAAAGGTAATGCCTAGTATACCTGAAACATAATCTTTCTTCTTACCTGATTGACTAAAACAGATTTTCCTCTTTTTATTTGTAATATTACGGTCGCATTGACTGACAGAACCACCGGTTTTTCACTCAAATGAGATTCTATATTCATTTGATTATTTACTTGTGAAGTGGCGTGTCTGAACTAGATGATTAAAATCCCGTTTGGAATATAACGTATCTCATTTCACGAAGTAAACATACTTTAATATGAGATTCATTTATGCTGTTCATTTCGGTGTTAACTTGGATGGCATAACCTCAATTAATATACATGATGAAAATATGGTATAGAAACATGAATTTATATCTTACCCGTATTACTGAGTGCTCCTACTCCATGCACTGTACAACAGAGTCCATATGAACACACACACCAATGTGCCATCCATTTCTAATCAGGCTATAGAAAGCCAATATTATGACTCAGCTGGTTTATACGATATACGTGAAAAAGATCCCTCTAATAGTCAAGTGAGTGCACCACTATACCACGATACGCCATTAACACATAATAATTTACCACTAAATACTTCTGAAGTCTGAAGTAGAAAAGGATATTACCACACTAGCACACCAGGAAATGAATAAGCATGAAATGTATGGATAACTTCAAGTAATAGCTGACTGAAGTGAGCGAATCGTAATAATAACTACAATAATATTTTGTGTTGTCAGCGGCAAGGTCGGGAATAATAGTTTTATACTGATGAGGCAGTGAACCGCAAATAAAGTGTGGGCCAATTATGTTAGCATAATGTGTGAACGTGTTTGCATAACATTTTTCACAATATCTGGGCTCTATCCCACGTTGCATCATCATCAGCACCCCCCCCTCTCACATACACACACAAGTCCTTAACTAAATTAAAAATGGTATACAAGCAACTTTGTTTCATACAGGGAACGCCATGTAACCAAAAAAATGTATTACGAATTACGGGCAGAGGATCATTTTTCATATTCAGATATTTCGTTTTAATGATAACTTCAAAATCATATGCCACTTTTTATATGCCTCGCTGGAATTAGAGTCAGAACGATAAATACATAAAGGAATACAAATACATCGATACATCGAACATACCAGACGTCAAAACAGAAGATACTGAATTACAAGTACTTATCAAACTCTATCAAATATATAAAATGCAATCAATAAATTAAAAAAAACTACTGAAATTAATGCTGTTCATTTTATTACACCTAACTACATGGTACATATTTCTCAAATTATTGTTCAAAGATAATTACATTATAAACTCAATTCGCTTAAAATCGACATTATGGAGAGTCTTAATGGAGAATGCAAATCACATAATTATATATTTTTTAAAATACAAAAGATGGTAAGAATTGGCACAAGAGTCGTATAGGCATAGTCACTGTAAATCTACATTGTCTCAGACCTAAGGCAACACCATCAAACTTTTTTTCCCCCACCAACATTGGTGTAAAGAAGAACACACATTTTTCATGTCAATGAAAAAAGGGAATAAATATTTCAGAAAACTCGAGTTCTGTGCTGCTTTATGATAACAAACTATGGTTTCAATTACCGACACACACCAAGTATGAAATCAATTTTTATGCAATCTGTTTTTTATACATTTATATTCATATACCAATTTTATATTTATACTGGGGTCTAATCTTTGTATCTGTATAATAGAACCACTACATTTTGTGTACCGAAGTTGAAAATCTGTGTTTAACCATTTATTTTTTAATTGTTTAAATGACTGAAATTATCTTCCATGGCCAATGTTACAGTTGTCTCCTCTTCCTCTACCATTTCTACTTTCCCACCTCCTTTCTTCATCTCACCCTTATCCTTACTTCTCAATCCTCTTCTCCCTCTTTCTCCTTTTGCTTTTGCTTCTTATAATGGTTCTCCTTTGTTATAGTCTGGTCGAAATGTTATAACCTTTTTCTTAGAGTAGCTATTACCTAGAGTATTTTTTTTAATCGTACAATTTTTCATATAAGTATTTATTTTCTTAATAACTTCGCCTATATCATTGGTAGTTTGTATAATGTGTAATGCTTGAATATTGATATCGATACATTATGATAGTGTTACTATTCGCGCTACCCTCCGTCTATCATCTTACTATCCCTACTTGAATCTTCTTCTTCTTCTTTCTCCTTCTCTTCTACTTTTTCTCTTCTCCTTCCTCTTCATCCTCTTCTTAATCTTACCATCCTCTTGTCTTTGCTTTCTTTACTCTACACCACCATCATGTTCTTCTTCACTTCTCTTTATCTCCTTTATATATAAAATGAGTTAGGGAGATCAAATAATAACAAGAAATAAGCATTTTAAAATTATTTATATTTTTTTTTTAACAATCTACTCATTCAAGTTTAGTTTATTAATTTGAGGTTATTTGATATGAATGTTTTTATATACTGTATTTTACATTTGTAAAACATTGCCCAATTCGGCCTTGTAGGCCGCGATGCATTGTTGTTCTTTTATTCTCAATAAAACCATTATCTATCTATCTATCTATCAATCACAAAACTCTTTGCTGTTTACTATACTATACATTTCAAAACTGTATTACAGTGTGTATTGTTTGTATTGTTCGGCCGCGTTATTTTCTCGATTGTCAGCCACATAATGAATTCTTCAGTCTCTTTGTGGAATCATGAATCGGTTCCTCCTGAATTCAGTTTATTTTGAACCATCCAATTAGGGTTGTTTTAGACGGAGATATGAGTTTGGTGTGGTATCCCCATGAAGGACTTCTGTTAGCAAACGGGAATTGTTCAGAACTTTGTCGGAAAATAGCGAAAAAATGATTTTTACAAAGCCGCCCCCCCCCCCCTCCAAAAAAAAATGGTCTAGCGACACCCTTGCACGTATAGTCCACAAAGAAAATAAATGATGGTAGAAATCTTTGTTGTCTTGTAGAAAATACAAAGGAATTATACTTCCTAACTAAAACAAAGCTACTAAATTCAGCCGATTAGAATCAGATACTGGTACTATTTTGAGTTACATCATCCGTTCGATACTTTTCATAAGAAGCCTCTGCCCCCTGGTGGGTGCTTCCTGCTGGATTGATGGCTTGATTGTAAGTTGGTGGTGCCATTTCTAGAGGATACAGTGGAACGGATGCCTTTGGATTGTAAATACATCGATACATCGAACATATACCAGACGTCAAATTAGAAGATACTGAATTTCAAGTACTTATTAAACTCTATCAAATATATAAAATGCAATCAATCAATAAACTACTGAAATTAATGCTGTACATTATACTACACCTAACTATAGTACATATTTCTCAAATTATTGTTCAAATATAATTACATTATAAACTCAATTCGCTTAAAATCGACATCATGGAGACTTTGATAGTCTGCAAATCACATAATTATATATATTTTTTAAATACAAAAGATGGTAAGAATTGGCACAAGAGTCGTAGGCATAGTCTCTGTAAATCTACATTGTCTCAGACCTAAAGCAACGCCAATCAAACTTTTTTTCCCCACCAACACTGCATTGATGTAACGAAGAACACACATTTTTCATGTAAATGAACAAAGGGAATAAATATTTCAGAAAGCCCGAGTTCTGTGCAGCTGTATGCAGCTGTATGATAACAAACATCAATCACAAAACTCTTTGCTGCTATACTATAAACATTTCAAACGGGAATTGTTTAGAACTTTGTCGGCAAACAGCAAAAAAATGGTATTGACAAAGCCGCCCCCCCCCCCCCTCTAAAAAAAGAAGAAAGAAAACAGATCCTGCACCGGGCCCTGCACGTAGTCCACAAAGAAAAAAATGATGGTAGAAATCTTTGTCGTCTTGTTGAAAATGTACCCCCTAGCTTTAAAACGAAGCTACCAAACTCAGCCAATTAGCATTAGATACTGGTACTATTTTGAGTTACATCATCCGTTCGATACTTTTCATAAGAATTCTCTGCACTCTGATATGTGCTTCCTGCCGAACTGATGGTTTGATTGTAAGTTGGTGGTGCCATTTCTAGAGGATACAGTGGAACGGATGCCTTTGGATATCCAGGACCTGTCGAAGAAATTCCTTCATCGGGTCGGGTATCAGATGATAACGCGTGGTTGGTAGCGGCCTGATCGTTACTCACAGCATTATGGTGAGCTTGGTGGCAATCACGGCCTGTCTTTCCTGTTCCTCTCTTTTGGCTTGACGGTAACATAAGTAGATACCTCCTAGACTGAATAGCACGGCAATTACAGCACATATATACCATATCACATCGATATTAGACGGGGAGGAAGAGGATGTCCCAGTAGAAGTATTACTACCATAACGGGTTCGAGTACGTCTGGATACTGTACATACAACAAAAGAGTATCAAGTATCAAGTTTTATTTGTCTTCCAGAAAACACATGTGACAAAATATAATAGAGTATAATCATAACAGTACAATGTAGAACTAGAAATGCAATCGTGTCACAACGATGTGCGTGCAATGACGCCATGTTTTTACGTGTCAAATGAAGGAGCTACTCTCGGACTATCCAGAGCAATATGAAAGAAGTCTGTAGCTTCTGTGATAGTGGAGATAGTTAGGGCGAAAGAAAGGTCACCAAAACGGCCCGAAACGGAAAAAATGGTGCCTGGACGGTCACGCATGAGGGTTTCCGGAGAACGAAGAATTTAGTGACCTTGAAGGAATGCTATTGACTACGCCTACGAATTTTGAAGGGAATTGGAGTAGAGGAAGGGATCTAGAAAGGGCTCGCAAGCACTGCGTGCAAAACCAATATGACTTGGTGCATGATGAACATGTTACGACGCGTGCTTTGGCACGAACGGCCGCCCATATACTAACACAACCGAATAACAGTCTTAAAAAATGACGTCATTGAAACTCGGCGGAATTCGTACTTGTTCAAATGCGATTTACTCACAATTTTCTGCGTGAACATATACCATACTTGGTATCATTCGAAAGGGCACTTCAGTGCGGTCAGTTTGACACCATTGTCATCTGCGCAAAACGTACTGCACGCATCAAACGCGCTAATACGTAAAGCATAGTAAATTCATCATTTTTGGCGATAACTTGGCGAAGAGGGCATTACAATTTACTAAACTTAGCAGACAGTTGTCACGTATATGGATACATGTGTCTGCCAAGTTTCATTGATGTAGGTATAAAGATCGCCGGTTTAGAGCAAGTTGAAGTTATTTCTCAATTTTCTTGAAAATGGCGAATTTGGAGGGCAATTTTCGCAAAGTTGGTCAGTGATAGGGTATATAATTTTGTATATGGCTGGAAAGGGCATATCTTCAAGTATCTAAATCCAAAAAAGGGTACGGGTTTGCCAAGCCATTATGGAGATACGGCCACAGAGAGAAAGCCAATTCCCAGAACTTTAGAGGGCGCTATTTATGTTGTGCAAGCCCATTGGAGCGTGAAATTTAGCATGGCTATGTGCAATTATGAGATAAAGATACTGTGAGATTTAAATACAAAACGGAATTTATATGAGAAAGTTATGGCAGTTTTAGATTATTTAGGGGTCCATTTTTCAAGAACTTGAGAGATTTTTGACGGAGTCGGTTTTAGATTTGAATTTCGAGTATGAAGATGGCATTTTGAAGGTCAAGTCATGTGTCGCAGATGAAAGAACATCTCTCAGACTATCTAGAGGAATTTGTTAGAAGTTTGTAGGATGAAGGATAGTGGAGACAGGAAGAAAGAAAGAAAGGCCTTAAAATGGACCAGAAACGGACAAAATGGCGCCTGGACGGTTATGCATGAGTGATTTCGAGAATCGAAGAATGTAGTGACCTTGATGAGATGTTAGAGACTATGCCTATGAAATTTGAAAGGAAAAGGACATGAGGAAAGCACCTAACTAGGAATAACAAGCACTACGTGCAAAACGAATGGGATTCCGGACGACAAGAAGAAGAGGAGGAAGTAAGACTAGAAATGCAATCGTGTCACAACGATGTGCGTGCAATGACGCCGTGTTTCTACGTGTCGAACGAAAGAGCTTCTCTCGGACTATCCAGAGCAATTTGTACGAAGTCTTTAGCTTCTGTAATATTGGAGACAGGTAGGGCGAAAGAAAGGCCTCAATAGTGACCTTGATGGGATGGTAGTGACTATGCCTACGATGTTTGAAAGAAATTGGGATAGGGGAAACAACCTAGAAAGGGCTCGCAAGCACTGCGTGCAAAAACAAATGGGATTAGTTGCACGTTCGTCATTGCAATCAAGATCGTTCTAGGGGTCAAAAGCGTGAACCCGATTTGCCCCATAGACAATGCGTGTAATGCATGGGCGGAAAACGTAGAGGATCTGTATTATGACCGGAGTTAAATTGTTTTTTCTCTCTCTCTTTATGTCTCTTTATGGGCCGTATATGGTATCATTGGAAAGAGAATTTCATGGTCGTTAGTGTAAACTACTCTCTTTTTTTCTATGATAATCCTATCGAAACATGTGATGTAAAATAGATTTAAAGGACAAAATGGCGTCTTAAATGGCCCCCTTGACCAATTTCAAAAATCAGGCCACGAGGTGCCCTGCGTATTGCATCTCGGAATGTCATTGCAAATTTTCAAGGAAAAAAAAGGATGTTTAGGGGGCGAAAAGTAGTCTGAAAAAAATGACGTCATGGTCGATAAGTGTTATAATCGGGCGGAATTCGTATAGTGACCCTTGTTCAAATGCGATTTACTCACAATTTTCTGTGTAAACATATACGATACTTGGTATCATTCGAAAGGGCACTTCATTGCGGTCAGTTTGACACCATTGTCATCTGCACGCAATGTACTGCACGCATTAAAGGCGCTATTACGTAATGCATAGCAAATTCATCATTTTTGGCGATAACTTTGCGCCGACGTTATTAAAATTTCCCAAATTTAGCAGACAGTTGTCACGTATATGGATACATGTGTCTGCCAAGTTTCAACGACGTAGGTATAAAGATCGCCATTTTAGAGCAAGTTGAAGTTATTTCGGAATTTTCTTGAAAATGGCGAATTTGGAGGGCAATTTTCGCAAATTTGGTCAGTGATAGGGTATTTAATTTTGTATATGGCTGGAAAGGGCATATCTTCAAGTATCTAAATCCAAAAAAGGGTACGGGTTTGCCGAGCCATTATGGAGATACGGCCACAGACAGAAAGCCAATTCCCAGAACTTTAGAGGGCGCTATTTATGTTGTGCAAAGCCATTGGAGCGTGAAATTTGGCATGGCTATGTGCAATTATGAGATAAAGATACTGTGAGATTTAAATACAAAACGGAATTTATATGAGAAAGTTATGGCAGTTTTAGATTATTTAGGGGTCAATTTTTCAAGAATTTGAGAGATTGTTGACGGAGTCGGTTTCAGATTTGAATTTTGAGTATGAAGATGACATTTTGAAGGGCAGGTTATATGTAGCAGATTAAAGAACATCTCTTAGACTATCTAGAGAAATTTGTTAGAAGTTTGTAGGATCTAGGATAGTGGAGATAGGAAGGAAGATAGAAAGGCCTTAAAATGGACCAGAAAAGGACAAAATGGCGCCTGGACGTTTACGCATGAGTGATTTCAGAAAACGAAAAAGTAGGTGACCTGGATGAGATGCTAGAGATGATGCCTACGGAATTTGAAAGGAAATGGACATGATGAAGGCACCTAACTAGGAATAACAAACACTACGTGCAAAACGAATGCGATTTCCTGACGATAACGATAAGGAAAACACTAAGGAGGAGAATACTAGAAATGCAATCGTGTCACAACGATGTGCGTGCAATGACGCCGTGTTTCTACGTGTCGAACGAAAGAGCTTCTCTCGGACTATCCAGAGCAATTTGTACGAAGTCTTTAGCTTCTGTAATATTGGAGACAGGTAGGGCGAAAGAAAGGCCTCAATAGTGACCTTGATGGGATGGTAGTGACTATGCCTACGATGTTTGAAAGAAATTGGGATAGGGGAAAGAACCTAGAAAGGGCTCGCAAGCACTGCGTGCAAAAACAAATGGGATTAGTTGCATGTTCGTCAAATCAATCAAGCTCGTTCTAGGGGTCAAAAGCGTGAACCCGATTTGCCCCATAGACAATGCGTGTAATGCATGGGCGGAAAACGTACAGGATCTGTATTATGACCGGAGTTAAATTGTTTTTTCTCTCTCTCTTTATGTCTCTTTATGGGCCGTATATGGTATCATTGGAAAGAGAATTTCATGGTTGTTATTGTAAACTACTCTCTTTTTTTCTATGATAATCCTATCGAAACATGTGATGTAAAATAGATTTAAAGGACAAAATGGCGTCTTAAATGGCCCCCTTGACTACTTTCAAAAATCCGGCCACGAGGTGCCCTGCGTATTGCATCTCGGAATGTCATTGCAAATTTTCAACGAAAAAAAAGGATGTTTAGGGGGCGAAAAGTAGTCTGAAAAAATGACGTCATCGCCGATAAGTGTTATAATCGGGCGGAATTCGTATAGTGACCCTTGTTCAAATGCGATTTACTCACAATTTTCTGTGTAAACATATACCATACTTGGTATCATTCGAAAGGGCACTTCATTGCGGTCAGTTTGACACCATTGTCATCTGCACGCAATGTACTGCACGCATTAAAGGCGCTATTACGTAATGCATAGCAAATTCATCATTTTTGGCGATAACTTTGCGCTGACGTTATTAAAATTTACCAAACTTGGCAGACAGTTGTCACGTATATGGATACATGTGTCTGCCAAGTTTCAACAACGTAGGTATAAAGATCGCCATTTTAGAGCAAGTTGAAGTTATTTCGAAATTTTCTTGAAAATGGCGAATTTGGAGGGCATTTTTCGCAAAGTTGGTCAGTGATAGGGTATATAATTTTGTATATGGCTGGAAAGGGCATATCTTCAAGTATCTAAATCCAAAAAAGGGTACGGGTTTGCTAAGCCATTGTGGAGATACGGCCACAGAGAGAAAGCCAATTCCCAGAACTTTAGAGGGCGCTATTTATGTTGTGCAAGCCCATTGGAGCGTGAAATTTAGCATGGCTATGTGCAATTATGAGATAAAGATACTGTGAGATTTAAATACAAAACGGAATTTATATGAGAAACTTATGGCAGTTTTAGATTATTTAGGGGTCCATTTTTCAAGAACTTGAGAGATTTTTGACGGAGTCGGTTTTAGATTTGAATTTCGAGTATGAAGATGGCATTTTGAAGGTCAAGTCATGTGTCGCAGATGAAAGAACATCTCTCAGACTATCTAGAGGAATTTGTTAGAAGTTTGT
This sequence comes from Strongylocentrotus droebachiensis, assembly GCA_035222895.1. NCBI lineage: Eukaryota > Metazoa > Echinodermata > Echinoidea > Camarodonta > Strongylocentrotidae > Strongylocentrotus > Strongylocentrotus droebachiensis. The sequence goes on from JAVYIG010007787.1 coordinate 15,110, forward strand.
AGGATGAAGGATAGTGGAGACAGGAAGAAAGAAAGAAAGGCCTTAAAATGGACCAGAAACGGACAAAATGGCGCCTGGACGGTTATGCATGAGTGATTTCGAGAATCGAAGAATGTAGTGACCTTGATGAGATGTTAGAGACTATGCCTATGAAATTTGAAAGGAAAAGGACATGAGGAAAGCACCTAACTAGGAATAACAAGCACTACGTGCAAAACGAATGGGATTTCAGGACGAAAAGGAAAAGGAAAAGGAAAAGGAAAATATTAATGGGGCAGAATGTGAACGAAAACAAGGCAATGACGAAGGTTCGTCATTGCAAATATTAATAAGAAGAATGTGAACGAAAACAAGGCAATGACGAAGGTTCGTCATTGCAATAAAGGAAGACGAGGAGACCTTGGTTGAAGCACAGCTTGTTAAGTTAAGGCCCCCTCATATGATGTGACAAAGATAAATTATTCATGAATACAACAACAAATATGGAATATATAAAACTATTTACAAAATACTCTCAGAGAACAAACTACCCAACGATGCATCGACCACAGCATGGATGACTACAAGTATACCCGAAGATGCGCACATCCCCATCACACCGGGTGAGCTAACAAGCTCACCGTGTGTGTGAAAATATGTATCATAATGTGCAAAAAACCAACCCACCCATTGGAGGGCGATCTAATGTGGACAAACCCAAGCTGACACCAAGTCGAGACATCAATGAGTTATTGCTCTCTGAGTGCAGAGGTCAAGTAGGAATATATGGTATATGTACAGATGGGAAAGAAGAAGAAAAAAAGAAAAGGGATAAAGGGGGTTATGTCAAAGTCAAGAATTAACGAAAAAAAGATCAAGAGTAGAGTTAAATATGATACAGTACACAAACAATAAAGCTTGATAACACATTCATGTGTCATCGACATACTTGTGAAGAAAATATGACTTAAGTCTACGTTTAAAAACTGAGATACTTGAAGCATTTGTTATAGTACTATCAAGTGAATTCCAGAACCTGGGGCCAGTGGACATTAGTGTATTCAAAGTGAAGGTTGTCCTTGCATATGGTAAATGGAGAGCAGAAGTCTGTCTAGTATTATAGGTGTGAATTTGGTTATGAGTACCATAGCTATGATGATAATTATACCTGTGGATGGATTTATAAAGCACTTTTCATTAGGATACGAAGCGTACTGCCATATACACATCACAGGTTCCGGCGACATGAAATCGTAACACAGTTTAATAGGCCATTTCGTAATGTCACCAAATTTAATGCATATGTCTTTGTGAAGTGCCTCGATACAATGTATTTCATTCACCTGATAAGAATAATAGTATTTCAATAGACAGAATTCGAACTGCATACATTAGTTGTTGCCAGGTAGGACAGACATTATGGATTGACCTACCTAGCAACACTTAATATATGCAGTTTGCATTCTGACTATTGAAATACTATTATTCTTATCAGGTGAATGAAATAATTTGTATTGAGGCACTTCACAAAGACTTATGCATTAAATTTGGTTAAATTACGAAAATGGCCTATTCCCAACACTATCCAAATTTTGAACTTCAACCATGGACTCGGCGCTATACATAACCATAACACTAGACCTAACCCTGTAATTATTTTTGACGAATTAAAACCTAGAGCGTATTCAATTTATAATAAAACGCCCGTGCTACATATAAGGTTAGCTTTTCCTGTCCCTGCATGGCATTCCAGTGGTTGCATGATCTATATTTTTTCAATTGTCTTTTTTGTTAATAGCTTTTCTATATGCCAAATGATAATTAGTAATACTAAAATCGATGATGATGAGGAGAATGATGATGATGATGATGATGATAATGATGATGATGATAATAATGATGAAAATAATTATAACAATAATGATACCAACAATAATTACCAATAATAATAATAACAACAACAATAATAATAATAACAATAATAATGATAATAATAATAATAATAATAATAATTCTATTATTATTATAGTAATGATAATGATAATAATTCCGGGGAGAATCAATTCATAGAAAGGTACATGTGTAGCATATTCCTTTATGTGACTATCATTTCTAATTAAAGCTTGTAATTGATGGATTGTGTTTGGGAAGCTTAATTTCTAGCACTCGATCTTGATGACAGCATTTTTCTCTGGATATTCAAAGTAACAATTTTATTTCATTCGATTTTATTTTGTCCATGCATATGAATAAAATACTAAAGTAATAATTTTAAACATATTAAGAGCATATTAAAAGTTTGACACAAGAAAGAAGGCGTACATTTTTAAGAGCTAGTCGTTAGTCCGGTACGTCTGAGCCAGTGTTCTTTATTTCTCGCTTATCATATTTATTCCGATATACTCCTATTTAGTTTGAAAGTTGCATTTTCTACGAAACTCGCCATTATGTATAATTGTTAATACCTTTTTATCACCAGAATGTATCCATATTTTGAATCTTATTTTTTGTTATTGTAATCTATGTCCGAGCCTTTATTTTATTGTAAGCAAAACAAATAGCCATGTTGAACGTACATATTGGGTGTCTAGGTGTCGCCGCTTTCATGTGGTGAGTCACAATATTGGATCGTGGAAATTCACACCGTGTGTGGAGTTTTCCACAATCTAACGTCATGGACCAAAATAGAACTACACGTCGTGTTTCTCGGCAAAAAATAAAATAATTAGAGGAAGCAAAAGAGAGAGGGTAGTGCATGAGAGGAGTGAGAGACAGAGAGACAGAGAGACAGACAGAGAGAGAGAGAGAGAGAGATAGAGAGAAAGAGAGACAGACAGACACAGAGAGACAGACACAGAGAGAGACAGACAAACACACAGAGAGATAAAGAGACAGAGAGACAAAGAGACAAAGAGATAAAGAGACAAAGAGACATGCAGAGAGAGAGAGACAGACGGACAAACAGAGAGACAATGAGAGAGACAGACATACAGACAGAAAGGGAGAGAGATAAAAAGAGATAATACAGTGTGGCTCTCTTGGTTCACGATGAAAGGCCCTAAGCGAGTGTGTCTTGCGAGTAGGAGTATACTTTGTGCCTTATTTAAGAAATCCCTTGAGATGGGTGGGTGCACTATCATCATATAAATTAATGTTATAATTTTCATTCATATTTGGCGGAGTTTTCCTATAGATCTTTCGAGAAATAGTTATGGTAGTAATTTTATGAGAAGTTTACGAAACTAGTCGACGCCATTATTTCTTTCCTTAAAGATCCCTGGAAGATAGTTCACTGTATTTTCTTTCTCTATCCTCTGTCTCTTATTTTCTCAATATATTTCTTCTCAAGTCTAATTTCCTCAACCTTGTACCTTTTTTTCTTTGTTTTAATCTTGGGGTTAATTGTTCATTTTTATTTATTTTCTAATATTTCTACTTTCTTGTCTTTCATGTCCCATGTTATCTATTCACAGTTTCTTCTCTTTCATTCCTCAACTCCACTGTCTCATGCCTTCATATTTCCTACTTCTCTGCTCCTCCTTATCTTCCTATTACGGTGAAATTCTGAACGTTTTATCATTATTCCAAGCTCCTTCACTCGGCCATTCCCTAAATATATTTCTAAATCATACTATTTTTTATTTACACTTATTGTTCCAAATTTTATCCCCTCCTTTTCTCCCCTCTGAATAATTCATCTTTTTTCCCACATATTGAAAGAAAACGGTGTTCAGGTTTGACAGAGTACATAGGGTGTCAATTCCCTGTTGGCCTCGTTCTTGATCCCTTGATACAGGCAGAGCACAAAGTCGAAACCTGATGTATGATATAAAATACTATGTCTATTACTATGTGCTCTTTCGTACATGTTCATCTCGAGGAGCACGGATCTCTAACACTACGAGATGTCTCCAATGACCCTATATAATATAACGAGCTAATCAATTTACCTGTCATCTATGATAGCATGGCATGGATGGAATCCATCTTGCATGTATTAGTTTTGCTATGTCGGATATACCTTGCGCCAGATGTCGGGTTGTTAAGCTTTAAGAGCAATGTTAATTCAAGATGTATGCAGTAGAATCACGTGACAGACCTTAATCACAGCCGACGTGAAAATCTAAAACCTATCTGCCCAAGATGAAAATGCAATGTACCATCTTACCTCTTCCGCCTCTGCGAGCTTGACATATTTCCACGAGAATAGCAAAGTATATCAAAACCAATAGATGATGGTAACTATGGCAGTGGGAGATATACATATTTCAAGATGACAATCTTCCCCGCAATGATCCAGGTAACATGTAACTACGAACAACCAAACGCCAGACTAGTGATGTAGAACTTTCATTGGGAACCGGTTATCGGACATCTCATAATTATAATGCATGGCAGTATGGAGTCGATCAATGCGCATGTGCACGGAAATAGCCATTACTCACCCACCCCAGAAAGAGTAAACATTGGATGAACGTGACTTAAACGCCAATACCATGGATACCAACATCGATGAAAAAGAGAAGATGTTAATTTTAAAAGTATGGATTAAAAAAAAAAAGCTATTTGTATCATTTCATACAGACCATTGTTTTATGCCATCCGCCCACTGTCGAGATCTTATTTATATATCATGGTCTGAAGATCTAGCCTATCTATAAAATTATCATAATGCAAGGCAAAAGTGCAGGGTTTTTAATGCTGTCAATAAAGTGAATTTGGACATTAAAATCAGAGGATATGTCTTGTACCTTTTTCTTTTTAAGGGGAGTACAATGCCTTAAAATGGAGGTTAAATGTCATGTTAATAAAATGTAGTTTTCGAAATACCTTCTATCTTGAAATCCTGTCAACCAAAAATACGCCGTCACATAGTTAGGTATGTTTAAGCGACCCACTATTGCGATTTTTTTATACACACTATAGCCCCAAGGTTGGAATGAATTTTCTTAACCACTTTCCATTAAATGATTTTGACAATATGATTTATTCTTGATAGAAGAAAAAAAATAAAAGAGTCACACAGATCTGAGAAGATACAAACTCCATCTATAAATCATATTGTCACAATCAGTTCATGAAATGAGGCAAAGAAAAATTATTTAACTTTATGGACAACAGCGTATCAATTTTTTTTTTAGTTCCACTGCACTATTTAATGATGATAAGGATTTATGTTTGAACGATAGCGGCTGTTACATATCCACCCTCCTCATCGAAATTCCAAAACGTTGTAACCTATAAAATTAACATCATTTAATGGTATATGTCTTACAGACTATGGACAACCATTCCTCCTTCGCTATACTTCGACCCCCCCTCTCTCTCTTTCTTCTTCTCCTTCTTCCTTTAACTATCTGTCTTTCACCTGTTTCTATACCTTCCACACCCGCACTCCCATCGTAACGCACATAACCACTATTATATAAATACATAGGAAATCGATGCGAAGAAATGGATATGAATAGCTTTATTTTTCAGGCAAAAAAAATTTAGAATTAAACAAAGCAAAAGAAAAATGTTTGCAGGATAACAATAATAAAATAAAAATAATAAAAACGGTGCTTATAAAGCGTTTTTCACCGAAGTCTCTAAGCGCTATAACAAACAAAATACAATGACAAACAGCTACTATAAAAAGTATAAAAAAATACAAATAAACCTACAAACTACAAACGTATGAAAATCAATGTGAACAGTTAATCAGTTAATCTTCAACAGCTAGTTTGAATAAATGTGTCTTAAGACAAGTTTTGAATTGGTTGACAGTCTGACAGTGTTTGCCATGTAAAGGTAGTTTGTTCCAAAGTTCAGCAGAATCTTTGCAAAAAGAGCGATGACCATAAGAAAGAGTTGACACCGAAGTAGACACGAGGTTAAATTGTGAAGATGACCGTATATAGATTGCGTGAGGATTTGTATTCGTGGATTAGTTCTTGCAGAATAATTGGTGCCTATTCATGAAAACATTTAAAAGTTAAAACCAAGATTTTGTACATAATGCGATACATCACCTAACATATCTCAGGGGTTGTAACCATTGTCAACAGATGGAAGAGAAAGAACGAGTCACGAAAGCTTATGCTCTCATTACCATTTGTTGACGAGATACATGTCATTTGACCAGCCTAGTTTACTTTATAGCGAAGTAGAATTCAGAGGGAGAAAATAGGATTTTAGACAAAGGCCGAACGAGAAGATGACGAAATAGGGAAAGAGAAGAAAGGAAGAGAAAAAGGAAATAGGAGGAGAAAAGTGTGAGAGAAGACGAAAGAAGAGAGAGATGTGGGATGCACAAAATTGGGAACACCAAATTCGATTTACCAAACATTCCATGTTATTTGACAAGGAATAGAAAACACTTGAAACCAATAGTTTGTAGATACATAATAATCGACTCAAGAGACAATATAGGCAAATATACATAGGTAAATAAAAGCAGATTTAGAAAGAAGTATGTCCAAACAATTCACTAGTTGCTTGTTATAGAAAATGCTTTCCATCGGTACAATTTTGTCAATTTAGAAGAGAAAAAAACGGTAACTAATATTTAAACACTCGATAATTGTGTAGATATCTTTAAAGGTTACCCGAACTAAAACAGATGTCGTCTTTATGGTGTCGTCCATTAAATCCCTCTATAGACTAAACTCCAGTCATACGTTATTGAAGTGTTTGCAAATAGTAGAAGACGACTGTTCATGTAAAAGCAAAGTCAGACTTGTAGTGCGTCTAAATTTAATGAGAGACCGCCTCGTTAATTTTGTCTGAAATATATTTTTTCTTTCTCAACACAAATTCCACATTTTTCAGATGCATTCTCTCATCAGTTGTGGACACAAGCCTGTCGGTCTTTGATTGCTTCTTCTCCGTCTTTTGACCATCCACGGTGCCCACGCCCGTCTCGTAAGATGGTGGTAGTGATTCAGTAGAAGCTGATTGAGTCGCCAGTTTTACAGGTCCTCGAATACTCTTTCCCTGAGCAGTACAGCCCGTCAGTATATAGCAGATTGCTCTTGTTCCCTTTTCTCAATTGCTAGAGCCAGCTTCTCCTTTGGATTGTCCCCCGCTTTGCAACAGCAAAATACTACAGCTATCAGTACAATTATGCACACTGGTGAAAGGGATAACAAAACAATCAACACGGTACTGTGCGAGGACGATGATGATGACGACGATGATGATCCGTGATGTCCTCCAGTGTGCGAGATCCGTGATCCTCGAGATGAACCTGTACGAAAGAGCACATAGTAATCTTTTACAATAGAAATGAAGATTCTCTATATCTGTCAGAACATGTTTTAAATGTTTATAGATCTGTCTGTCAGGTATGAAAACGAAAGTTTACTGAATAAAATAATAAATATCATGATCCGTGTTCCAACATAAGTAGTGTAGGTTGGTCATTGAGAAATCAATCAGCAAAAACCCTTTAAAAGGTCATTACATATTGAATATGATAATGAAGACGAGATGAAACTAATAACAAGAATGTTATGAATAAAACAAATAATAGAGATATGAAGTTACAGAGAATATGCATTACAATAATATAATTAATAGGCAAAATAATATGACATAATACCAAGATTGGGTAATATATTGTAATTATAGAGTTTATACTCTATAATATCTTGTAGTTCTAGAGTTTTGCAACAACTATTAAAACCTTACATAGAAAACGATTTTGTAATTATACGATTTTCACATAACTCTGGGGAAGAAAAAAATTTCTCTTCCATTGTCCTTCGTGTTGTTGTTGTTGCTGTTGTGGACGTTTAATTTATGTGACAAAATATACTAATTGTACCATCTCTAAATATTGATAAAGGGAATAATCTATCACTATATTGCATGCTTATTCAGGTTACAGTCTAGAAGTGGGAATTTATCAGTACAGTTTAAAACATCAAACTTCATTCGTGAAAATGATAATAGGGTTCGTCAACCACTGTCCAACGATGGCCATGAAAGTGGTGTATAGATTCCTGATCCTGCTAAAAAAAAATTCCTCTCTGTTTCTGTATTTCATTATCAAGATCAAGACAGTATCTGACAAAAAAAAATCAAAGCATGGATGAAAATGAAAAGTACATAGCTTACCAGACGTACGAGATGAACCTCTCCTCCCGCCTCTTCCCCCGCCTGCATCACAAATTTCCGTGAAACATGACAAACACGTCAGAATGGCAAAAAAGTAGAAGAGAAAACGCCGAAACATTGCCATAATCCACTGCAATTAAAATGGGCCCCAGAAAACATCTGCGAAATAAATGGTCAGAACAGAACTGCCTTTGAAGAGCTACTATAACAATGCCAAAAGAAACAGACAGGAATAATTTGAGAAATCCTCGTGAAATTACTCATATCTTTTGTAAACTGATTGTGCTATTATTTCAGTGAATAATCAATACAGATTAAAGGGATAGTTGAGTTCTGTTGCAGAGGGCGCTACACAAAATAATTTTTTTGTGAGATAATGAAAAACTGAGTGTCAAATTTGAAAGAACATAAGGCCAAATTAAAAAAAAAACATGTTTAGCGTCCTGTTTTTTCAAAAAATAGGAAGGAGGAGGCCCTTTTTTTTTTTTTTTTTCTTTCAAAATGGCCGCTCAAAATGGCCGCTCGGTACATTTTCCCTGACAGTAGTCGGGCTATTTTTCAAGATGGCCGCCGACATTTTTTTTTTTTTTTTTTTTAAATCAGAAATTGATCCATTTTAGCAGTGTTTTTCAGGTTTTTTCTTTAAAAAATCAACAAAAAAAATATTAAAAAAAATTCAAAAAAAAAAATCAAAAATCAAAAATTTCAAATTTTTTAAAAAAAAAAATAGGGAGGCGGCCCCAAAAAAGGAAGCGGGCGGGGACGCTAAACATGTATATTTTTTTACATGGCCTAATATTTAAATGACAAAATCATCTTTGTTTGATCAAAATCGGTTCAGAGACGGCTGAAATATCCATAAATATAACGATTTCGTACCACCACAAATATTAGATATTTTGAAAAATTTGAAAAAACCGTTGAAAAAACGAAATAACGGCTTTTACGTCGTATTTCAGCCAATGCCGATGTTAGCTTTTTTGTTGGCATTTTCGTGTTGCTTATATTACGCACAACCAGCCGGACCATGTATTGTTATTTTTAATTAAAAAATTAATTAACGGTCACCGTGTTCTTTTGAAAGTGGAGCTGTATTGGTATGATCGTATTGGCTAAATTCACACATTTTGGGGTCTAAAATTAACCGTTCATAGCAATTTTAGGTACTAAAAGGGCACTAGAAATGTCATAAATAAGAATAAGAGCAATAACCATGCACTTTGAAGGCATTTGCGGTCTAAAAAAAGAGAACTCAACTATCCCTTTAATCAATAGAAAAGAGCAGGTTTACACATTATGAAAGAAAAATCTCATTTCTGTTCCGGTATAAATGTCATTGAAAGTGTTTACACTAACTGTCTATTTTTATGTATTGTTTTTTTGTGTGTTTCAATTGTCATCTTTAGCATGTGTCCAATTTCACATGGAAAAGATAGTCACAACAGATTTTTTCTTTCTTTTTCATAAAACGAGTTATATTTGAAAACAATTTTGTCTGGGGGAGCTTTTTTACAAAGCTTTTACAGTAATTTACGGTAATTTCACTTTAACTGTTTGAAAAAGTTAAAAATCTTAGAGAGTGGAGGCACAATTAAACAGACATTCAATTGACATAAAAACATTTGTTACTAATGAGTGACATCTGAGAATTTTTAAAAATTGATGAAACTCATTCTCATGGGTCCGCAATTACAGACTGTTCACTCTTCTGGGACTTTTCTATGGTAGGCTGATGTATGTACAAATAATATTTATCTTATTTACTTTTTAAGGCATTAAAACATAAGAACAGTTTGTATGCTTGTATAATGCTTTTATATTGACACCAATAAGAACTGATCAGAGAAATGAGAGCTTGAAGATCAAGAAATATGTTTTGAAATAATTTTTCAGTTTTTCATTTTTTTCTTCGCTGCCCATAGTCTACTGGTAACTTAAAATTGCCTTTAGATGGAGTTCTAAAAAGATATGACAGGTTTGGAGTCGCGTCAATGTTGTTGACCTTGTAGTTATGACGGTTTAATGAAACAGCCCTGGACAGAAAGTTACCTACATGTTTGCTTATAATATGTATTCTGTTTTGTTTATTGGAGAGAAAAATACACTGAAAAAACAAAGGCAACGGATAGATTTTTGATGTGTACTGTCCATCTAAAAAAAGAAGTAAATAAATATGATTGACATTGTCAAGAAAAAAAAGAGCACCTTTTGATGTGATGACTATGGATTTAGGGGTATTTTTCATTTTATTTTGTTTTATTTAAAAGAATTGAGTTTGGTTCGGGAATAAATCTCATCTTTCAGGATACCTACACTTATTCTGTGGGATAGGTTTTGGAAATGTGTTTTTTAAACACTTTGTTTGAATTCAATGATTTCTCTTTTCTTTCCTCTTCATTGTGTAGTCATGGGCAAAGCTGAAGGATCTGTCGCCCAGGAGACATGGCATGTTCATGTGACGGCATTGTCCGTTGCACCAGAGCAGGCGCGGATCTACGGGGGGGGGGTTTAGGGGGTTTAAACCCCCCCCTTGGGCGGCCCAAAAAAAAAAAAAAAAAAAAAAAAGGAAAAAAAAAGAAGAAAAAAGAAAAAAAAGAAAGAAAAAAGAACGCACGCTGGAGAGAAACCCTTTCAAGTGCAAATATTGTGAGAAGATATTCAACTCATCTGGTAACTTAACCAAACACATGATAACTCTGGATATAACTGTGTATTTAACTGTTACTTGATTTAAAAAGACGTTATCATGCACTGCTTTTTATGGTCTCCATTGTGTTAATAGATGCCAGGAAAACATCACTTACGGGGTTCAAATAAACACCCAAAAAAAAAATCGGCTCGCCGCTTCGCGGCTCGTGGACGATGCTCCGCATCGTCATTATTTTGGTCAAACCCCCCCCCCTTAGCAAAAAGCTAGATCCGCCCCTGCAGAGTATCGTAGACTGGGATTGGCTGCGATCATGATGAATATTCTGGAGGAGATATCAGAGAGGTTAGTTTTCATGCGATCATTACATGGGTGTAACTTTCTTTGGATTTAAATCCTACCCAGGGGAATGCTATCTTCCTCACGCCACTTGCAATTTAGTTTATTTTCATTAAAGGCTGCATGGTCCTTTGAATTAAGAGGAAGCAGAAAAAGAAACAGAAGAAGAAGAAAAATCAGGAGATAGGATTATCTTCCTTGATTTCAAACATAATAGAAGTATCAGATATTGGACTTATTTAAAAAGAGAGCATGAATGCTGATGACTTACAATTGAATTAATTTGTTATTTTAACTTTGATAAAAAATTCAAGTTGTCATCCCCAAGTGAATAGCATCTGTAGGTATAGATGAATACATTTAACAAACCCCGGTAAATTTGACAGTTTGGAAGCACTTTTGTAAATGTGAGGAACCATCCTACCAGCAAATTGATTTTAATTGAAAAGAGGAAGATGGATATTGATCAATGCTTTCTTGTTGTTTTGACAGAAAAGACTGTTACTTTGTTAACCTGTTTGTCCGTGTGTCAAATGAGATTGCAACCAGCATGTACACCCGTCTAGGTTACACTGTATACAGGAAGGTACTAGAATACTACTCGGGCGATCCTGACGAAGATGCTTATGGTAAGTATGTTTGGTTGCAGTGGTATCAGAGGATATAGGTTTTTTTTTTATTAGTAGATTTAGTAGGTATAAAGGTGAGATAGAATGATGCACCAAGGCATATTGGAGTATCTCAAAGTGATAGTTGTAAAGCAACTTTGTTTCCATTTATCCAATCAAACAATCAACCTTTGTCGTTTTATCACAAGGCAGTTGCATTTTCGGTTTAGGTTTTTTTTATTCAAGTTTATAATTTGAACAATAAGTCCTTTTTTATGGTGATGAGATGTTAGCGTTGATTTATATACAAGTGCCTGCTATCCCTTTCTTACAAAGCAAGTCAATAAAATGTGTACAAAGCAGGTCATTTATCATGATAGAAATGTGTAATTTAGTTTTGGTTTTGTTCATAAAAGCGCTTTCTCATGAGAATGAAAATGTGCCAAGCGCTAAAATATTCCATACAAACCCTGATTCTTAGTCAAATTTGATACAGTCTGTGTTATTTTTTCCTTTGTAGTGGCCCATCAGTTGTTGCATTGCCAATTTAGATAAAGAGTTTGGAGTGTTGGCTCAGTCAGTAGAGCGCGCGCCTCACAACTGGGAGGTCGTGTGTTCGTACCCCGGCCGCGTCATACCAAAGATGTTAAAAGATGGAAGTTGTTGCTACCTTGTTTGGCGTTCAACAATAAGGGATAGAGCAAGGTCGTTCTGGCGCTGCTCAGTGGCTGCCGGGCTCACGATCAATTGGACAAAAAGAATTTCCGTTTCGGTTTAATAAAATTTGGAGTGGACTTTAAAAGATTATTATTATTATTATTATTATTAATGATCTCATTCATTTTTTCTTTTCATGAAAGATATGCGGAAGGCTCTGAGTAAAGACAAGGATAAGAAGTCTGTGATTCCTTTGAAGAACCCTGTCAGACCTGAAAAAGTGGAATGACAATGAGCTGGTAAACTTGACTAGGAGCATTGGAACTTAGGACATCATGGTATCTGAATACAGGATACATTAGTACCCAGTACAGGACAATGTGGCATGTATTCTTTTAGGACAATTCAGTGGTCTTTGTTAGAGAACAGACTTAACATTGCTCTGAAAGATTGCACCATTGATTCACATGTTTTGACTGCCATAAGGCCTCCTCATACAAGTTATGATTCCTTTTGAATGTTTGCAATATCCTAAATTGCCTTGATTTCAAGCTAAATGATTATTTAAGGTCTACTTTTTCAAAGTAGCCTTTATAAGAAATATCTAAAAAGCAACATCCAAAATATGCTCATTTACATGTATATGTATGTGATGTGTGGAATATCATTTTAGCTATAAGAGGCTTCACAAAGCATAGCAATTGATAATACGATTAATCGATTAGTTGATTGTACACAGCAGTCAGCCGCTAACTTTGTGTTACATGACCAAGCTGGCCCATTATTGTAGGCTATGATCAAATATAGAACCTCCAGTACTTTTGTACCAAGCCTGATATGTGTCTGTCATAATTTGATGTTTCTGCCTCTCTGATTGTGGTATTCACTCCACTCACTGTGTATAGATAGATGGACATGTACCTGTATTATCATCACATAATTCATAGTGTACAATTTCAACGATTATTTTATAATAGCAGCAAGAAGTGTAACAATCTATTGTTTGCATTGATAATCAGTGATGATATTTAGGCCATACTGTACGTTTTATGCAGTCTCTTTGTGTGTCCTAAGCCCAATGCTCTAAGTTAGGTTTACCAATATGTGTGATGCAATATTTTAAGGTCTTTTATGTTGTTTTGTAAACCTTGGTTTCTAATATATTCTAATTGCATTGAATAGCAGGAAACTAAATAGCATAATTTCAATGCACCTTGTTTCAATCGTAACACTCATTTAAAGTTCTTTTTAGGTAATTGCAAAATATACATTATAGGTTAATCCCATCTTGCAGACTTGGTATCATTTTCTGCATTCTATACATGTTTGCTTTAATAATTTGTGACAAAGTCAAACCTTAACTTTGCTCAACATTGTTCAATTCAATATTGATTTGATTGAAGATTTATAAATTGTTGTCCATATATTTATATTTTGTGGTAATAATTTAGCATGTGAATGTGATATTATGTTTACAATATTACAGATTTTCATTTACCTTGAATAATTTAATTATGTGATTCCTGGTCAATTTCTACTGTTCACTTGTTGTTATTAAAAGCAAGGATTCAAGGAATCCCTGATGTAAATATATCAAAATTTAGTCATTGTTACTATTATTCTTTTTACATATCAGGATGTGTTTAACAGACCTTTATCAATTGAAAATGGCAAGGCAATAGCATCTTGAAAACGTACAGGCAAATCCCATTTAATAAAGTTCATAGAACACTTCACCACATGCATGTTAAAATTGCTGCATGCCGAACCAGAACATGTTTTCAATAGAAGATTTCTCTGTTATGGGATATGCCTGTATATTTATATCACAAAAGACTGCCTTGCCATCAAGCTTATGTGACAATCATTCTTTATGATCGATTAACATCAATGCTATAATGTAGTTCCTTTACCTTAATAATGTATCAATCATACATGTATGTGATCTGGGGGGGGGGGGGGGTTATAAAGCTGTGCGTAAATTTACGAATTACTTCACAAATGATTTGAATATGAAGAGCCAAATAGGATGCCCAAAGTTTTTCCTGACATTTTAAAAAGTGTGACTGTATTTGCCATAATCTCAATTAATTTGTAGACAAATATACACTTTGCATTAAAATGTTTTGTTAATAATGATCAGGTTAATTTACATCTGCATATTTCAAATTTATTTTAAGTTCAAGTTCAAGTTCAGTTTATGCAATTAAAAGGATTTGAGAATCCCATTTAACTCTTCATATTTAAGTCATTCGTAAATTCATGCGTAACTTTACGCACAGCTTTATAAAACACCCCAAGGCACCATGAAAACCACGTTTAAAAGAAATTGAAATCACAAACTCAAGATCTGACAAAAGGTTTAAATAACACTGTGGAAAACTACCAGATTTAGACTGTTTGGGGCTTCCAAATTTTTGAATTATCTTTGATTGAACTCCTTGCCATTTTTGCGAAAAAGCGGACATAAAGAATTTTTACCCAAATGTGCCTTAAAACCCCTTTTGGGACCAAACAGGTATCAATGTTATTCTGAGAGCATGTTGAAATTTCAATGATGAGAAAACAAAGAAGATTAAAATATTTCTTTTTTTGGCAAAAAGGGATGAACTAACCCCTTTCCATTAGTTTGCCCCCGTGGCGATTTTCGAAATTTTCCCAAATGTGCCTTAACGCCCCTTTTGAAAACAAACGGGAGTCAATATAATTATGATGGCAATCTGGTACTTCCATGATAAGAAAACAAAGACGATTAACAAGTTTCATTTTTTGGCAAAAATGATGAACTAATCCCTTGCTATTTTTGGCAAAAAGGGGCAATTTTTATGAATCTTTCCCAAATTTGCCTAAACGCCCCTTTAAGGAACATACAGGGATCAATATAATTCTGAGGGCAATTTGGGACTTCCATAATAAGAAAACAAAGAAGATTAAAATGATTCATTTTTTGGCAAAAAAGATGAACTAACCCCTTTCCATTAGTTTACCCCCGTGGCGATTTTCGAAATTTTCCCAAATGTGCCTTAACGCCCCCCTTTGAAAACAAACGGGAGTCAATATAATTATGATGGCAATCTGGTACTTCCATGATAAGAAAACAAAGAAGATTAACAAGTTTCATTTTTTGGCAAAAAATGATGAACTAACCCCTTGCTATTTTTGGCAAAAAGGGGCAATTTGTATGAATCTTTCCCAAATTTGCCTAAACGCCCCTTTAAGGAACATACAGGGATCAGTATAATTCTGAGGGCAATTTAGGACTTCCATAATAAGAAAACAAAGAAGATTAAAATGATTCATTTTTTGGCAAAAATTTTGAACTAACCCCTTGCCAATTTTGCCAAAAAATGAAGTGGCAATTTTGAATTTTCGAGAATGTGCCCCACAGCCCCTTTAAGGAACCAACAGGGATCAATATGATTCTGATAGCAATTTGGTACTTCCATGCATGATAAGGAAACAAAGAAGATTAAAAAGTTTCATTTTTTGGGCAAACAATTATGAACTAGTAACCTCTTGCCAATTTTGCCCCAAAAGTGGCGATTTTCGAATTTTTCCAAAATTTGCCTTGACGCCCCTTTTAGGAACCAACAGGGATCAATATAATTCTGATGGCAATTTGGTACTTCCATGATAAGAAAACAAAGAAGTTTAAAAAGTTTCATTTTTTAATAAAAATGTTGAACTAACCCCTTGATATTTTGCCAAAAAGTGGTGATTTTCGAATTTTGCCTAAACGCCCCTTATGAAAACAAACGGGAGTCATTATAATTCAAAGGGCTCGTGGGGATTCCTTTTGGGATCAACATATTTCTGCGGGCATATAAGGACTCCCATGATAATAATACAAAGAAGATTGAGAAGTTTCTTTTTCTGGCGAAAATGATAAACTAACCCATAGCAATATTTGCGAAAAAGTTGCGATTTCAGATTTTTTCCCAAATATGCTTTGACGCCACTTTTGGGAACAAACGGGGATCAAATTAATTCCAAGGGCGTATTGGGACTTCCATGATAAGAAAACAAAGAAGATAAAAAAAAGTCTCGTTTTTTGGCAAAAATGACGAACTAACCAGTTGCCAATTTTGCCTAAAAGTGGCGATTTTTTAATCTTTCCCAAATTTGCCTAAACGCCCCTTTTAGAAACCAACAAGGATCAATATAATTCTGATGGCATTTTGGTACTTCCATGATAAGAAAACAAAGAAGATTGCAAATTATTATAATTTATTGATGTACATCAATAAACTGTTTATAAACATATCAATCTTATAATTCAATTTACAATGCAACGTAACAAATCAATATTCTGTTTGTAAGCATATATATCAGATAAATTAATTTACAATGCAGCATAGCAACAAAAAAAAAGGAAAGTTATATACAGCAGAGAAACTCTACTTGCTTCTTGTAATAACATAACACATAATGCATAAAGTAAATAATATAATCATGGACCCTACCATGATATAATGTACCATAATACATCCGAAGGTTTAGATATATAAAACCTAATATAGCAATTGTCTGAATACATTATAACTCATGATATACAAAATAGGTACATCAGGTACATGGAATGCAATAGATAATCGTTTCGCTTATGTACACATAAGCTTGACTCTGTTCATGGCATTCACGTATGCGACATTGAACGGGTTAATGCATTTAGGTGTGAACTCTCTTAGAGAGAGAGAGAGAGGGAGAGGGGAGGGGAGGGGGGGGGAGAGAGACAGAGAGTGTGAGAGAGAGAGAGAGAGAGAGAGAGAGGGGGAGGGGAGAGAGACAGAGAGTGAGAGATAGAGAGACAGTGAGAGACAGAGAGACAGAGAGCTTAGGATATTATCCCAGGGTAGAGTTACCGGTAGAATTTTAACTATAAACTGAATACCTACCAAATCTTGTTAATCCACAACTTGAGTAGAATAAAAAAATCTTTAAACCGTATAAATATGCATATAATAAATATACCCTGAATTAGTATTGGAAATCTGTAGTTTGTTTGTGTTTTTCATAACTCAAGAATGAAAGGTGAACTGGTTGAATTCCTTTACATGTCACCTTCTCAAAAACATAAATCGGGACAAATTATTTGTTCACACACTCTAAAAAATTACACAGTTTAATAAAGGTAGGAATAATTTTAGTGTTTAAATGTATACATTTATAATGGGGGCAAATGAAGAGTCGGGCCAATTCCATTTCAGTGGGTATGGCGCGTGCTGCTTTGTCAGGCAAGCACATGCTTTTAAAAAAAACACCAGCCATAATGCCATCCATTGTAACCGAGATGGCTAAACACTGTACTTACCTTACTCAGATCTACCAACGCTATTGGAGTGACGTCACATTCAAGAAACATAGGGGAGTTGAACAAAAAGGGTATTTACCATGATCCTAAAGGTTTACCATTTTGTGGACATGTGGTGTCACATTAACACCCCCTAAAATCAACTACATCCCTGTACAAGGCCATAAAAAGAATTCATCATTCTCCCATTACCGTTGTTATTAGTATAATAATCTTATTGGTTGATATTAAAAATGACAATCATTAACAAAGCAAATGTAATGTTAACTCAACTGAGACGCCCATGTTCCCGGCAGAAGGGCGATGACCGTGTAATTTCTATCAGTTTAATGTCATTCGATTCCTTCACCAGGCACACTCATATCTGGAGTTCCGTCGCAAGGGGTACTTCAGTTACTCCCCCCCCCCCCCCTCCCCCTCCTGTATCCTCTGTCTCTGTTCCGTCTGTTTTTACTCGTGGATGTGATCCAGCAACAACCGAGTCATACGATGGAGGCAAGTCATTATTGGTGGTTGAGGTCCAGTGGTAGCCAGGAGCTGGAGAGGAAGCTGCAGGATCAGGGTTCGACGATGTGGGATAGGTCGCTGTGACTTCGACCATGTTGGTTGAAGGTGAGTGACGAGCAGAAGAAGCGTGTGACTGTATCCCTTTGTAACAACGCCAGCAGCAAAGGATTATGCAGAATAGAATAACGAGAAGTGCGAAGCTAACTAAAATGTATACCGGTAGCCATGGCTCGGGCCCATCAGGAGACATTGGTGGGTCGACTGTAAATGTTTATAAGGAAGACATTGATTGATTAATTGATTAATTGACTTAAAGGTATTATGTCCCATTTGCAGGCCCAAAAAATGAAAAAGTTAAATTCCAACTGCATTTGAAAGATAATACTAATTTAGAACTTCCCTAAAAAAAGGTGGGGCTTGAAAATGTCTTCAAGTGGGAAAATAACGACTATTAGTTGTCAAATCGACTTTAGGGCTATAGAGCCCAAAAGTAATAGTCTTGATTTTCAGACAATTGTACCGAATGGTCATACGTTTTATGCTGCGCAAAGATTCAATCAGTTTAATCTTGGCCATCACAAGAAGTGGGTTATTGATGTAGACAAATGCTCATGTACCCTTTACAACTCTTTTCATGAATGTTATTACCAAAGAAGAAAAAAAGCCAGTCAGTCACTCAATAGTGTCTGACAGTGAAGTCTAGCAAGTAAACGGGTTTCCTTGCATAATTTGAATATGAGGACACTGCTAACGTTTAAATTTCACAGATAGGACATACATGACATATTCATAATTCCTGCAAAGTTCTACAGCATTTGAGGTTGGCTGCAAAAGGGACATAGTACCTTTAAGTAAGAAAATATTTTCTTCTTCACTTCATTTATCCGAAACATGACACGTAATTGTGTCAAGATGAAGCTTTAGTAGTATTATGTTTCATTGTTGATGTGCTTTCTACTAAATGGATTTGAAAGAGATGGATAATTATTAAGGGAGTGTGATTAAAATAATAGCAACTGTAACGATAGACACAACTATCATTTGCCCCCCCCCCCCCCCCTCTCTCTCTCGATCCTTCATTCATTAATTTGTGGATACGCCACTGCGTACTATACAAAGAAGGAAGCGATGGGTTGACTGGAACATACGCACTTCAATCTTATGTCAATAACTCACATTTCTTATTATGGCTAGATGTCAACCATCATGTATAGCGCTGATTGAGAAGTTAAAGTGATTTTAGAACATGAAATGATTCTGGATCAATAAAACACCAAATGATCTAGTTTAAAGGCCATCAACTTCCTTTTCCACTTTGCTATTAAAAAAGACATAGGAACATATATAATGTAAATACAGAATATAATGTAAGCCTATACCTGAGACGATACATTAGTTTTAATGATGATCATTCCTATAAATCACTAGTACATAATATTAATGAAAGCGATATGAAAGGTTAATTTTAATGATAGGCTGTCCACTTACTTGTTGGTCCTGGAGTGACTAATGGAACGCGGCATCTCACTCCAGCAATGATTTGAACAGGGCACTGTCCTGATTGACCCCAAGCACTGTGATCGCATTGATAGAGTCTTTCGAATCCATGACATGCTCGAAGCACAAACCAAGACTGCTTTGATGATGTCGATAAGTTGTAAGAAGTGAGATCCGGTCTGTCCCAGGAGAAAGACCAATCCGGGTCTAGTTCCCGACATATTTGCTGAAATTTTTGATTTACAAAACAAGAGCAAAAGGTAAACTAAGATCTATCATCATGACTTAATCCATTCTTGAGATATCCTGCGCAAAAAAATCATGGAAGATTAATAAATAAATAAATAAATGCAAACAAATCTGGACGAAATCAAGAGGTGATACGTACTGGATGTACATATCACCTAATAATATTAAGTACGAAAGGTACATAATTTAAATTGGTATAGACATTGAATGTCTGTTGCCCAAGAAATAAAAATCTTAATAATGTTTTGTTCACTCAATGTTACGTTAGGGCGCTTAATATAAAATTCAAAATATTTTCTCAGACGTTCTTAGAGTTGAAAACTTACCAACGAGTTAAATCAAGAATTTTTGTTGTATTAAGAAGCAAAATTTGCTTAGGCATGTAACGACAAAAAAGAAGGGGATTTTGGATTGCCGACAAAAATTTCAATGTAAGTGTCACATCCAGACGCCCCTGTTTTTACATCCGGTCACCATTAAATTGGGGGAGGGCTTTGTTCTTTCACCATTCCTAATTTACATCTTTCTGTATAAACCTGCACATTTCGATTGCAGATTTGCAGTTGCTGAGCTTTTTTCCACATACTTATGTGTATGAATAGGTATAGCACACCAAAAATAATTACAACAAACACATGTTATTTGATGGTTGCACATGATCAGGCTTTATGAAAGCTTCAAAAAACAAAAAACAGAATTGAAATCGGTCAATGCGTTGTGATTTTATACCATTTTTTTGATATCGCAAAATAATTACCGAAAAACCTACCAGAAATGGTCAAATTGGCAAAAATGGCATAATTCGACAAAGTTGACAACTTAATTCATCACTTTCTTGGACACAAGTAATAAATTAAATTATCAGACACTAAAACATCATCTTTGTGGTAAAAAATACAAAAAAGAAAATTCATATATCTATTACCGTTTTGAAAACAGAAGCCAACAAAATAAGTCATTTTTGCCATTTTTGCGATTCTACAGATATAAAAAAGTTGTGAAAATAACTAAGTCCGCCTAATTAATATGCGCATAATTATGTAATCAAATCAAAACCGAACATGATACATCAGTGAAACCTATGTATATCAGACAGGTATGGAAATATATTTCATTTGAAATTTAAAAAAAAAAATCATGAATATTCATCAAATATGCAAATTAGGTCATTTCAGCTAATTATATATTCGCGCACTCATTATGCAAATTAGGAAAGTCAAACTGTTCATTTTGCGGGCATTTTTTAAATCATATATTCATAGATCATATTTACATCAAATATTAACCTTAAATTCCAAATATTTTTGCAATGCCAATAAAATATGGCGATGGAAATTACTTAGATCACCGTCACAGCTATTTCCTCATGTGCTTCACAAATTATTCAGAAAATCCGATCATATGATAAGAATTGTAGACTTCAGCTACATCCGAGTATATTTGCCTATTTAAAAGATGTCAGATTTGAGGATTTATGACGATTTTCCGAGAAACCATTCAACAGGCCATAACATTCCACAGGGACTGAATTTCAGAGTAGCAAAAACTTTGGTGGCCCCAGTACAGTTGTGGCTACCTTGAGTGTAAATAACAAATTGATTCAATGAGTGAAACATATGAGGATATTGCATTTTTGTAGGGGAGTTTTATACATTGAGGTGCATTTTCACCACGCATAATAGCAGCGCGAGTCAATGGGCGATCAGCGGGCCATGTCACGCATGGCTGAAAAGACAATATTCTAATTAAATAATTAACATATTTCCCACATGCCTATAACAATGAAACTACACAGAATTGTAGTTAAAGGTATGCTTAAAATATATGTGAAATAACAATTTAAAAATATTGTTTAGTTTTTTTAAATACATTTACAAAAATTGCTATTTCTACCAACTGACAACTGTTGTGTGTGTGTGTTCGCGGGGCAGACTGTTTGCACAGGCAGTGTGATCACCCTAGTATGAATCATTAATATATTGCCAATTTTGCCATAGCAACATAATATGTCAAACTCACGTAAAAAAACCGATTATAATTTGTCAAGCATACAGAACGCCATTCTCCATCGTGGTAGACCTCAATGCGTCCATACTCCATGTTGATTTCCCCCTGTTCATCCACTAGTCTCACAGGATGATTAGCTACAGATTCTGTTCAAAAAAATTATATACAGTTTTACTAAGACACTCGTATTCATGGACAAGATGTCGGTTTAATACTTACATTCAGGGGGGGGGGGTGTGTTTCACAAAGTCTTTTTTTCAATGACAAATGACAAATATCAGTGACAAATCTGCTGATAACCAATCAGAAACAAGGATTTCAGTAGCTTATAACAAAAAAACTGTCATTTTTCACTGATGACAAGTTTTGTAAAACGGGTCTATGGTCTCCTTCAGACATCTCAACTCCCTATCTTATGGCTAAAATGTTTCCGTTTCAATGATACAAATTCTTGTCCGATATTTTTGAGACATTCAATAGTAAGGAAACTTGTCATTACTTCATTAGCATTTAGTGTCCAAAAGAGTTTGTATGACATAAAGCTTTTAATATTTTGTACCGCTATTCCAGGGAGGATCTGCCCCGAATAAAAAAAAATCAAGTGTTAACCCCCACTTCCACTCAGAATAATACCCCTCAAAATTATTATACTTATATTGCACAATCGAGAAGCTAAGGACTGCTCCATTTTCACCACTGCCTGGTTATACTCTTCTGAAACACGAAAATGATTCACAACTACATGTATATAGGCCTGCATGGACTATAGAAGGAGCAGGCCTGCATGGAACTTGTCATTAACTAATAAAACCCATGAGTTGTAATGGCAGGAGCCAAATGAATGATTCTGATCATCTATTGGATATATCATGCTTCTAAAATCTTGAGTAGGCCTCCGTGAAATCCAATATGAAATACTATGTCGGGAGACAGCAGTTCAAAGGAGGAAAAAAGAAGGATCATTTGCCAAATAATCCACAGAATACAAATGAATAAAGGTCTTTTTTATGTTTATATAAGAAGCTGAATGAAAAATGATTTTGGACTTAATGTGATTAAAATTCATAGGTTTCATGAAAGAAGCAAAGTATTAGATCTTTAAAAAATCAAAAGGAAACTTACCATATGGGTTGCAGACGACTCCTATCTCGTCTTCATGCGTTCGTGTTGATATACTACTGTTTGTAAGCACCACATTGCATTGAGAGATTTCAGATGGTAAAATGTATAACGGACCCGTCTCACATTGTAAGTCATCGATCAGAATTCTTCCAGTTCCTCTCTCGAAAACGCGATCATCATGACGATAAGTTGATCCGCCTTGAAACCCAAGCTGCCTACATACGGTTTTGAGACTGGCCATATCAAATGATCCGCCATGGGTAGCAGAGCCCCACTCACCGTCTAGGAAGACTTCAAGACGACCCTGCTCTGTGTAGCTACTGCCAGCCAATCGGATGTCGAAATCTGGGGAGATTGAAAGAAAGAGAGAATGAGAGGGAGAGAGGGAGAGAGAGAGAGATGGGGAAGGAGGGAGAGAGAGAATGAGAGATGGGATAAAGTGGTGGAAACACTTTAAATAGTCCATGCACCTTGATGCCAAATCTGTTTTCAGATTAATCATTTTCATCTTCGTGGCAACTTTATTTTTAATAATTCCTCTTTCATTATTTCATGGATGATGTCAATCATTGCTCTTACTATCACTCACAATAGGCACACTATCAATGGTAATTTTACTGAATGGGACTACTATGTTTTTTCAAGAAAACATAGGTAAATAATGTAATGAATAAATAAATGATCAAATGAAGTAATCATCAAATGAATAAATAAATAGATAGATAAACAAATGACTAAATACACTGTCGCTCATAACGGTGGAATACTTATAGTTTTACCCCAATTTATGGAATTATTTTAAAAATTATTTAAAAATAATAAATCTAGATAATAGCATACATTCTCTGATTTTATTAAATAATTTGCCAATGTGTGTTTTGCGGGACTGCTAAAAGCATGTGTATGCTACTATGCTTATTAACTAGGGGACCTACGCCCTCAAGTCATAAATGACAGTAATAAGGATTAATGCCCCACAAAAGGGCACTAATATAACACATCGACACGGTTTTGATCCTGGGGCCTCACAGTTACGAGGCCATTGTTTTGTCACGGAACCATGATTGTACGCAGCGGGGGCTAGGGTAGGGGGCAGTTTCCATAAATTAAAAAAAAAAAAAAATGCAATACATTTTCAATAATTTATTGCATTTTACCCCTGTCCCCAACATAAACAAATCCTCTGGACGGCCATGCATTATGGCTCAAGGCATGGGCACACAGAAGATTTGGTTATGTTGGGAACCGGGGTAAAATGCAATAAATTATTGAAAATTTATTGCATTTTCTGGTTTTGTTTTAATTTATGGAAACTGCCCCCTACACTAGCCCCCACTGCGTACAGTCATGGTTCAGTGACAAAGCAATGGCCTCATATCTGTGAGGCCCCAGGATCAAAACCGTGTCGATGTGTTATATTAGTGCCCTTTTGTGGGGCATTAATCCTCATTACTGTCATTTATGACTTAAGGGCATAGGTCCCCTAGTTGATAAGCATAGTAGCATACACATGCTTCAGCAGTCACGCAAAATACACATTGGCAAATTATTATTCAATAAAATCTGAGAATGTATACTATTACACTGTATCTAAAACTATTATTTTTAAATTATTTTTAAAATAATTCCATAAATTGGGATATAAACAAAATATTCCGCCTTTATGAGCGACAGTGTAGATAGATAAATGAATAATGCTTCGTATTATTATAATTTACATATTTTTACTTGTGCTTAATTATTCATAAAATCGTACTCACCATGTGGAGGTCCGCAAGAGACTTGTGCAATGTGATCTGAGTGACAGACCTGTTGTGGGTCCTGACCGTCCTGTAGGGTTTTATCCGTGAAGGCACAATCCTCAAGATGATCTTCGGTTCCGTTACATCGGAAATCCCTGTGGTGCAGGAACAAAACGACATTATTACCACTTATACTAAGTAATACTGCTACAAATGTGTCTTGATGTGTGATCATGATTTATAAAATTAAACTATACTTATTCATTTATTGTTTATGTCTGTATGTATATATGTATTTATGTACTTAATCTTTTTATTCATTCATTTATATAATCAATTTATTCATTTATTCATTTATTCATGTATTTATCTATTTATTCATTTATTTATTTATTTATTTATCTAACGAATCTTCTTTTACCAGGGTGGTTCCATCAGCGATTTCGAAACTGTTTTACAAGAATGCTCTGCAAAATGACACATGTAATATTAGCCAAAAAAAAACAATTAGAAGCTAGCAAAATAATATACGAGACAAAAGAAGCATGAGTCAACTCAGCAAGTAAATTTTAAACCATAAAGTAGAAACTAATTTATCAGTTGTACTAGTAAAATAATCCTGAATATACTGGCATAACAGTAGTTTCAAATATTGATATTGATGCAGCCGTCCACCTTTATCATCTCTCAATGATTCTGATTATATACAATTTGTGGTTGTAAATGTATTGAAAAAACTGCAATAGTAGTAATGTGCTAAAATTAATATTATTACAAGGCCCTCAGGAAGCACAGCATGGACATAATGGATGCTGATGAGGCTTCCCTCATAGTTAAACAAAATTGTTCTTGTCATCTTTACTTCCTATCTTTTTTAAGTTGACCTAAAATTACTAACACTGTGTTTCTACCACCATTATTATTTTTTATTTATCCTTCTTGTTATCGAATATGTTCCTTGGATATTAAAAACATAAGCAAGTATACCATGTAAATGATATAACTCATCTGGCGAGAAACAAACTGATGTAGGTCCTATATGTATTTACAGGTAATGAAGATTCATAGTATGGTGGATAAAGAAAGAATGTCTATTAATACCATAAACCAATCATAAATACCTGTTCCAGAGGACCACAGACAGTGTTCTAAGTGATACTGGTTTTAGACTCTGTCCTTGCTGATAGCCTAGGTGGCGACACACAACCTCAGCCTCAAGATGACTCCAGTCCTGATCACAGATGAGACCAGTTTGTCTACCATACCGGTATGCAACCACGCCCTCGATGCTTGAAGAACCACTCAGTAGTTTTATCTCACTCACTGAATTCATGAGAGATAGAATATGATTAGAGAGGCAAGAAGTACTGCCAAGAATAATGCTATACTCTCCACAACTTAAACTACATCAATAATATTATGTTAAATCACCATCAAAATGACCAGCTGAGGAATACCAGCGTTGTTAAAATGTTATATTTTAGTATTATTTTATACATTGCTGAATTCAATTAAAATGTATATTGCCTGGTAATGTTTTATATAATTATGTACAATAGCCTTGTTTTACCACATCTTGTGTGGGTGTGTATGTGTGCGTGTGTGGGTAAGGTGGCTGGATTATATTTTATTTTATTTGTATTTGGTGGGGCCCCTATTTAATATAAGCAGTTGCTTTTTTGTGGTCCTGACCATATATTTGCTTTGTATTTGGAAATTATATTTATTCTATATTTTCTATTGTATGTTTTGCTTTTACATGTATATGGTTTAATAAACGTCAATTCAATTAAATGAAAACACTAACAAGATTGCATCAACAATTTAAAGGTTGTTAATCGTCGGCCCTTTTAAATGGCGATTTAACATTTTTAGTTTAGAGTTTAGACTGTAAAGGAAGATTATGTACTATGTAACATAGAAAACCAAATAATTGATAAACGTATATCGTTGTCATTTGCAGCTAATAGGGACTTTTAGAATGAGTGAACGAGAACACGACGAACGCCGACTGATCATGCGTGTCAACGTACTTAACTGCCCATGTTGGCTACAATTAGAAATCTTTTAGATTGCACTCGACGATATGCATGCAGGAAGTAACACAATAAACATCACGGACAAAGAAAGAGGACATTCCTCATTCTACCCTCAACAAAAGAACATCCCTTCACTGCTAATATGTAAATATGTGTAGAACAGGTGCATGTGACACCTGTTCTACACATTTCAGCATGTAAAGGCGCTTTATAAATGTCAATATGTATGTATGTATTGCATGTACTAGGTTTAGGAAAATCAAGGTTGACGCATTCTCGATCGCCGACTGAGACCACGTGACGCAGGCGCAGTGCTTTAAAATGACGTCACACGTTGCAGTCAAAGCTCTTGACGTGCATTTCTAAAAGTCCCTATTATGAAATAATGATGACATGACAAGGTATGAGACAGTATAGGAGCAACACAATTTGACCGTGCTTTTAATTACATGCCCTTGGTCGGATGGTGGTATAGAGTTTTAATTTATTTCACTTTCATTTCACACGAACTGAAATGAGACAGACATTTCATAATGTATCATGTCAGGTCCAGTCTATTAGATAATCTAGGGAAGAAGGAAGGGGGAAAGGTAAGGCCTTTAGTATACTTAAAACATAATCTTTCTTCTTACCTCCTTGACTAGAACAGATTTTCCTCTTTTGATTTGTAATATTACGGTCCCATTGATTGACAAAACCACCGGCTTTTCACTCAAATGAGATTCTATATTCATTTGATTATTTACTTGTGAAGTGGCGTGTCTGAACTAGATGATTAAAATCCCGTTTGGATCCCATTTCACGAAGCAAACACACTTTAATATGACATTCGTTTATGCTTTTCATTTCGGTGTTAACTTCGTATAGGATGTCATAACCTCAGTTACACAACAGATGAAAATATGGTAGAAACATGAATATATCTCACCCGTATTACTGAGTGCTCCTACTCCATGCACTGTACAACAGAGTCCATATATGAACACATACACCAATATGTCATCCATTTCTAATCAGGCTATAGAAAGCCAATATAATGCCTCAGTTTGTACGATATACGTGAAAAAGATCCCTCTATTCAAGTCAAGTGAGTGAACTATACTATACCACGACACCACCATCAACACGTAATAAGTTTACACAACACTTCTGAAGTCTGAAGCAGAAAAGAATATTACCACACTAGGTCACTAGCACACCAGGAATTGAATAAGCATGAAATGTATGGATGACTTCAAGTAATAGCTGACAGCAGTGAGCGAATCGTAATAATAACTACAAAAATATGTTGTGTTGTCAGCGGCAAGGTCGGGAATAATAGTTTAATACTGTCGATACGAGGCAGTGAACCGCAAATAAAGTATGTTGGCATACTGTGTGAACGTGTTTGCATAAAATTTTGCACAATATCTGGGCTCTATCCCACGTTGCATCATTCTTAACCCCCCCCCCCTCTCTCTCCCATACACATACAAGTCCGTAGACATCAGTTAAACGTCAGAACGTCACATTGATTTTCGTTTACAAAATTCATCCTTAACTAAATTAAAAATGGTATACAAGCAACTTTGTTCCATACAGGGAACGCCATAAAACAATTTATTACAAATTACAGGCAAAGGATCATTTTTATGTTCAGATCTTTCTTTTAATGATAACTTCAAAATCACATGTCACTTTTCATATCATTATGCCTCGCTGGAATTAGTATCTGAACGATAAATACATGTAGGATTATAAATACATCGATACACCGAACATACCAGACGTAAAATCAGAAGATACTGCATTACAAGTACTTATTAAACTCTATCAAATATATAAAATGCAATCAATAAATTTAGAAAGACTATTTAAATTTTTGCTGTACATTATACTAAACCTAACTACATAGTACATATTTCTCAAATTATTGTTCAAATATATTTACATTATAAGTTCGATTCGCTTAAAATCGACATTATAGAGACTTTAGTAGTCTGCAAATCACATAATTATATATATATATTTTTTAATACAAAAGATGGTAAAAATTGGCACAAGAGTCGCATTAGGCATAGTCATTGTAAAGCTACATTGTCTCAGACCTAAGGCAACGCCAATCAAACTTTTTTCCCCCACCAACATTGACGAAAGAAGAACACACATTTTTCATGTCAATGAAAAAAGGGAATAAATATTTCAGAAAACTCGAGTTGTGTGCCGCTGTATGGTAACAAACATCAACCACAAAACTCTTTGCTGTTTACTATACTATACATTTCAAATCTGTATTACAGTTGTATTGTTTGTATTGTTCAGCCGCGATATTTCTCGATTGTCAGCCACATAATGAATTCGTTGATCTCTTTGTGGAATCATGCCTTAGTTTCCTCCTGAATTCAATTAATTTTGAACCATCCAATTAGGATCTTTTTTAGATGGAGAAATGAGTTTGGTGTGGTATCCCCATGAAGGAATTATGTTAGCAAACGGGAATTGTTCAGAACTTTGTCAGCAAATAGCAAAAAAATGATTTTGACAAAGCCGCCCCCACCCCCTCCCCCCAAAAATGGTCTTGCGACACCCTGGCACGTAGTCCACAAATAGAAAATGATGGTAGAAAAATTTGTTTGTTGTAGAAATACAAAGGAATTGTTCCTCTTAGCTAAAACGAAGCTACGAAACTCAGCTAATTATTATAGAATCAGATACTGGAACTATTTTGGTTTACATCATCCGTACGATACTTTTCATAATAATCCTCCGGATTGATGGCTTGATTGTAAGCTGGTGGTGCCATTTCTAGAGGATACAGTGGAACGGATGTCTTTGGATATCCAGGACCTGTCGAATAAGTTCCTTCACCGGGTTGGGTATCATATGATAACGCGTGGTTGGTAGCGGCTTGATCGTTACTCGCAGCATGTTGAGCTTGGGTAGCAATCACAGCCTGTCTTTCCCGTTCCTCATTTTTGGCTTTATTTTTCTTCCATTGACGGTAACATAAGAAGATACTTCCTAGACTGAATAGCACGCCAATTACAGCACATGAAATCCATATCACATCGATGGTAGACGGGGAGGAAGAGGATGTCCCAGTATTACTACCATAACGGGTTCGAATGCGTCTCACTGTTTATACAACAAAAGAGTACCATAGCTATGATGATAATTATACCTGTGGATGGATTTATAAAGCACTTTTCATGGGGATACGAAGCGTACTGCCATACACACATCACAGGTTCCGGCGACAATAAATCGTACCACAGTTTAATTCCCAACACTATCCAAATTTTGAACTTCAACCATGGACTCAACACTATACCTAACCATAACCCTAGACTTAACCATGTCATTATTTTTGACGAATCAAAGCCTATAGAGCGTAATCAATTAATCCAATCGAGCAATTTTGAATAACATGCAGCAATCTATATGAACCAAAAGTATTTGTAGGCCTATATCGTTCAGACAAACCATTTTAAAAACAAAACTCATATGCTATAGTAATAAGGTTAACTTTCCTGTCCCTGGCATTCCAGTAGGGGCATGATCTATACTTGTTCAATTGTCTGTTTTTCTGTTTTGTTACGCATTTTCTATATGCTAAGTGATAATGATATTAATACTAAAATTGATGATGATGATGATGATGATGATAATGAAAATAATGATAAAAATGATGATAACGATAATGATACCAATAATAATTATAATAACAATAACAATAATAAAAATGATAATGATTGCAATAATAATAAAAATTACAATAATAATTATTATAACAACAATAATAATAATAAATATGATAATTACAATGATAGTTATAATAATAATAATAATAATAATGATAATGATGATAATGATGATAATGATAATAACTCCGAGGAGAATCAATTCATAGAAAGGCTGATGCGTAGAACATTCCTTTCCGTTAAAAGCACAGTATCGACTATCATTTCTAATTAAAGCTTGTAATTGATCAGTGGATTGTGTTTGTAAAGCTTGATTTCTAGCACTCAATCTTGATGACATTTTTTTTTTCTCTGGATATTCAAAGTAACAGTTTTATTTCTTTCGATTTTATTTTTAGTTTTCTCGCTCATCAGATTTATTCCGATATACTCCTATTTAGTTTGAAAGTTGCATTTTTTTAATTGATAAATATGCTTGAAGACAGCTACATCATATAACTTAAAGAAACGAAACAAGCCATAACCATACGAAACTCGACATGTAGAATTGTTAATACCTTGTCATCACCAGAATGTATCCATATTTTGTATCTATTTAAAAAAAAATGTAATCAATGTCTGAGCCTTTATTTGACACGTGAGGAAAAACACATTAGGTGTCGCCGCTTTTAATGTGGTGAGTGGACCAGGACATATACGTCACAATATTGGATCGTGGAAAATCACATCGTCTGTAGAGCTGTTCGCAATTTAACGTCATGGACCAAAATAGAACTACACGTCATGTTTCTCGGCAAAAAATAAACAAATAGAGGAAGCAAGAGAGAGGGTAGTGCATGCGAGGAGTGAACAGAGAGATAAAGAGAGAGAGAGACAGAGACAGACAGACAGAGACAGGCAGAGAGAAACAGAGAGAGATGCATAGAGAGAGAGAGAGAGACAGACAGAGACAGGCAGAGAGAAACAGAGAGAGATGCATAGAGAGAGAGAGAGAGACAGACAGACAGAAAAACAGAGAGAAAGAGAGAAAGAGAGAGAGGGAGAGAGATAAGACAGTGTGGCTCTCTTGGTTCACGATGAAAGGCCCTAAGCGAGTGTGTCTTGCGAAGTAGTATATACCTTGTGCCTTATTTGAGTATATCCCTTGAGATGGATGGGTGCACTATCATCATATGAATTAATGTTATAATTTTCATTCATATTTGGCGGAGTTTTCCTATAGATCTTTCGAGAAATAGTTATGGTAGTAATTTTATGAGAGGTTTACGAAAGTGGTCGACGCAATTATTTCTTCATTTCCTTAAAGATTTCTGGAAGATAGTTCATTATATTTTCTTTCTCTATCCTCTGTCTCTCATTTTTTCAATATATTTCTTCTCAAGTCTAATTTCCTGAACCTTGTACCATTTTTTCTTTGTTTTTATCTTGGGGTTAATTATTCATTTTCATTTGTTTTCTAATATTTCTACTTTCTTGTCTTTCCTGTCCAATGTTATCTATTCATAGTAACTTCTCTTTCATTCCTCAACTCCACTGTCTCCTGCCTTCATATTTCCTACTTCTCTTCTCCTCCTTATCTTTCTTTTACGGTGACATTTTGAACGTTTTATCATTCTTCCAAGTTCCTTCACTCTGCCGTTCCTAAAATATTTCTATGTCATATCATTTTTTATTGACACCTATTGTTCCAAAGATTCTCCCCTCCTTTTCTCCCATCTGAATAATTCATCTCTTTTTTCCGTCCACAGATTGAAAGAAAACGGTGTTCAGGTCCCTGTTTCATAAAACTTGATATCAATAACAAGTTATAAGCTACTGTTATAAGCTACTGTTATAAGCTACTGAAATCATGGCTGCATCTGATTGGCTGAGAGCAAATTTGTCATAAAAATTTAGCAGTTGTTATAGATAACAAGTTTTTTTAAACAGGCCCCAGGTTTGACAGAGTACAGAGGGTGTCAATTCCCTGTTGGCCCCGTTCTTGTTTCCTTGATTCAGGCAGAGCACAAAGTTAAAACATGATGTATGATATCAAATACTATGTTTATTACTATATGCTCTTTCGTATTATACATGTACATCTCGAGGAGCACGGATCTCTAACACTACAAGATGTCTTCAATGACCCTATATAATATGATGAGCTAATTAATTTACCTGTCATCTATGATAGCATGGCATGGATGGAATCCATCTTGCATGCATCAGTTTTGCTATGTCGGATATACCTTGCGCCAGATGTTGGGTCGTTAAGCTTTAAGAGCAATTTTAATTCAAGATGTATGAAGTAGAATGGTCGCTCACGTGACAGACTTTAATCACAGCCGACGCGAAAATCTACACAACAAGATGAAAATGCAATGTACTATCTTACCTGTTCGGCCTCTGCGAGCTTGACATATTTCCACAAGAATAGCAAAGTATATCAAAACCAATAGATGATGGTAATCATGGCAGCGGGTGATATACATATCTCAAGATGATAATCTTCACCGCAATGATCCGTGGAACATGCAACTACGAACAACCAAACGCCAATGATGTAGCACTTTCATTGAGAACCGGTTATCGGACATCACAGTCCTATGCATAGCTGTATGGCGTAGATTAATGCGCATGTGCACGAATATAGCCATTACTCACCCACCCTACAAAGAGTAAACATTGGATGAACGTGACTTAAACGTCGATA
Organism: Strongylocentrotus droebachiensis; assembly: GCA_035222895.1. Taxonomy (NCBI): domain Eukaryota; kingdom Metazoa; phylum Echinodermata; class Echinoidea; order Camarodonta; family Strongylocentrotidae; genus Strongylocentrotus; species Strongylocentrotus droebachiensis. The sequence goes on from JAVYIG010007787.1 coordinate 48,289, forward strand.
CCATGGATACCAACACCGATGAAAAAGAGAAGATGTTAATTTTAAAAGTATGGATTAGAAAAAAAAGCTATTTGTATGACCATCATATAGACCATTGTTTTATGCCATCCGCCCACTGTCTAGCCTTTATAAACAAGGCCACTTGTCTGATAGACGCCGAGCGACTAAAACGAGACTAATCGCGAAAACCCAAGTGAACGAGAGAGCGAGAAGCCCTTCCAACAAAAAATTACCCAATCAGAAATTCACCCAATTCTCACAATAATGTGTAGCATACTACACACTACTTGGGCAAATAAGTTGGATAAAATATTATATGCAAAAGGAGATTAGTGCCGCGGCGGGAATCGAACCGCGGACCGTGTAATCCATAGTCCTGTGACATATCCACTCGTCAACGACACCTCTTATAAATGAACAAAACCCTATTGTTGAATAATAATGTAGCCCAACTTACGTTTACCCAGTTACATCTGCCCAACTTATTTTGAACATTTAATTGGGTAAATACATATAGTAAACGGTTGGGAGAAAATAACCCAGTTATTGGACAAAATTTGCACAACTTCGATTTGCCCAGTAACATCTGCCCAACTTATGTTTACAGTGTATGTAGTACTCAAGATGGAAATCCATCAGAGCAAAACCGTTATAGGTTCTTAATTCATTATCATAGTCAATGTTGCACTTTTGTCAACAGACATATTTTCATAATATACATAAAAGATGTACAATCCATGCTTTTGTCACTTTGCAAAAGCAAAATGCAGCTATCGATACAGTTATGAACAATGGTAAAAAGGATAACAAAGGGACGAAAGCGGTACCGGGTGAAGACGATGTTGATGACGACGATGATGATCCGTGATGTCCTCCAGTGTTGATCCGTCCTCCTCAAGATGCATCCCTTACAAAAAAACCTAATGGTAAATGAATGGTATTTGAATGGTAGCGTCAATGGTAAATGGTATTTCAACGGTGTGCCAATGTTTGATTCTGGATGGTGAATGGTGTTTCAATGGTGGTGTATGTCGGGTGTATGATGGCGAATGGTGTTTCAATGGTAGAGTCTGTATGGTGAACGGTGTTTCAATGGTGGAATTGTATGGTAAATAGTGTTTCAATGGTGGCGTCTGTATGGTGAATGGTGTTTCAATGGTGGAATTGTATGCTGTTTCAATGGTAGAGTCTGTATGGTGAATGGTGTTTCAATAGGGGAATTGTATGGTGAATGGTGTTTCAATGGGGCGACTGATGGTGAATGGTGTTTCAATGGTGGAGTTTGTATGATGAATGGTGTTTCAATGGTGGAATTGTATGGTGAATGGTGTTTCAATGGTGGCGTCTGATGGTGAATGGTGTTTCAATGGTAGAGTCTATATGGTGAATGATGTTTCACTGGTAGTGACTTTGAGAAAACTAGGTGTCCCTTATACTTTGAACTACAATTTGCACTGTGATTTCGCTTTATTTTTCGCGAATTTTTCTTCATGATCAACGTTTCAAAGCTGACAAACTGCAAGGAATAATACCCTAGTCCTCAGGAAAAATGATGGATCTTTAGTTTTTTCTTCAATTTGGAGTAATTTTGGATCTGTGGTACCACTCATATAACTCTGTGATGTACATTATTATACATTTACTTACATGAAGAGTTGAAGAGCCTGCTATTGTTAAATAATTAAAGCAGCTTATAAATCATTCTATTTTATTACAAAAATTGAAATATTACGGTATTATGGGCACACCTTTAGAACTTTTATCAAGTTATTTATCTGATCGTAAACAATTTTCAATTATTAATGAAGCTAAATCCCAAGTTAAAAAAATAGGTTGCGAAATTCCTAAGGATCTATTCTCGGCCCCCTTTTGTTTTAGATTAATGACATGCCGTGTTCAACCCATAATTTGCATTATATTTCATTTGCAGACGATACCAGTGTATTTTGTATAGGTCGTGATCCTACAACTTTATTTCATTTCGTAAATACTCAATCAATAAATTTAAGTATGTGAATGAAATCCAATGAGTTAATATTAAATACTAATAAAACTAATTATATTATGTTTGGAACTAAAAACCAAAATTCAAATGGATTTAAATTTTGTTTTATTCAAATAAAAAGATAACTCGGGTGTCAAGTACAACATTTTTAGGAGTAATTGTAGATGAAAAACTAACTTGGAATGGTGAATGGTATATATGCCAATGGTGAATGGTAGATTAACCGTACAACATGTGCATATTTCATATTCAAATTTCAATGGTGTAAATGGTACCATTCATCTATCATTGGTGATTATGCAAATGAGCGTCCAAAAAATTATTATTAGGTTGAATGGTATTTCACTGGTAGATGAATGGTGCCCAATGGTACGTTGCGAGCATAATCTCAATGGTATCCGAATGGTATTTAAATGTAGTTTTAGAATGGTATCCGTATGGTATTTTAAGTGGTACTATTGTTGTAATCACTGTCGTATTCATTAAAGCATACCCTTTTTGATTTCATTACCCTATTTTTTGTTTTGTTTATAAAACTCTTGTTATCAGTTTCATCTCGTCATTATTATCATATTCAATATGTAAACATACTTTAAAGGTTTTTTGTTGATTGATTTCTTGATGACAAACCTACTCTATTTATATTAGGACGGTATAATGGCTCAATATCATATTTATTTTATTATTCTATTCGGTAAACTTTTGTTTTCATATACCGGACAGATCTAGGCCTATATAAGCATAAAAAACATGTTTTTTACAGATAGAGAATCTTCATTTCTATTGTAAAAGATTATTTCTATTACAATGTGCTTTTTCATACAGGTTCATACTTACTAAAAAATGTTCAATGGTTTACTATGATAGTGCTAGACGGTGCCGTCAACCACTGTCCACCTATATGGTAATACCCATATGAGAGGTGTTTATTACAATTTTTAATTGTATTCTATGACAAATTGATAAGTAAACCTACATTCATATCCATGTCAAAATACCGGTATTGAATAGTATTTCAATTTGAAGAATATGTAGTACTTGAAGATGGAAATTCATCAGAGCTAATCCGTTATTGGTTCTTAATTCATTATCACAGTCAATATTGTAGTTCATTAACCACCATTTTGTCAACAGACACATTTTCATAATATACATAAAAGGTATACAATCCATGCTTTTGTCACTTTGCAAAAGCAAAATGCAGCTATCAATACAGTTATGAACAATGGTAAAAAGGATAACAAAATGACGAAAGCGGTACCGGGTGAGGACGATGTTGATGACGGCGATGATGATCCGTGATTTCCTCCAGTGTTAGAGATCCGTGATCCTCGAGATGAACCTGTGTAAAAAAGCTCATTGTAATATAAATAATCTTTTACAATAGAAATGAAGATTCTCTATCTGTTAAAACATGTTTTTTATGTTTATATAGGCTTAGATCTGTCCGGTATAAAAACATAAGTTTACTGAATAAAATAATAAAATCAAAAATCTATTTAGCCATTATACCGTCCAAATCTAATATAAATAGTGTCATCAAGAAAGGTTTGTCATCAAGAAATCAATCAACAAAAACCCTTTAAAGTTTGTTTACCTATTGAAAATGATAATGATGACGAGATGAAACTGATAAGAAGAGGTTGATTATTTAGATCTATTGGGAATAAATCATTGTCAAAATCACTCCATAAATTGGAATAAAAATAAATTATTCCACCATTATGACCAACAGTGTACATTTATAGAGCGCAGAAACTATCCAACATTAAGTATATATTCTACTGCGCTACAAGAGCTCCTGATATGCTTAGATTTACAGTCTGTAAATCCATGGACTTTGTCAACTAGTAAGTCCATGGTAAATCTAAGCATATCAGGAGCTCTTGTAGCGCAATTACAGTTAATTAAAAAGATGTGTTTTCAGTTTCGATTTAAAGACATTTACAGATTGTGATTTCCTGACTTTATAATGGCAAGTTATTCCAGAGTTGTGGGGCTGCACAAGCAAATGCTCGATCACCTAGCGTTATTTTTGTTTTGATAGATGGGATATGCAGCAACAAAGTATTTCGGGAACTGCGCAAGTTGCGATTGTGTTGGTTAGGTTTGAAATTCAACAGTTCTTTGATATAAGTGGGAGCTTGACCAAGAAGTGCTTTGTATACAATCAACAAGATTTAGAATGTTATTCTCTGGCGTACTGGTAACCAATGAAGATTTCTTAAAATTGGGGTGATCCGTGTGAATTTGAAACAACCACAGATCAGCCTTGCACAGGTGTTTTGAACCCGTTGCAATCTCACTATTTGAGAGTCAGGGATAATAATGATGACGAGATGAAACTGATAACAAGAATTTTATGAATAACAAAAAATAATAGGGATATGAAATTAAAGAGGGTATGCGTAAGACAGTGATTACAATAATAGAATCAATAGGCACAACAAAAATACGACATAAAACCAAGATTTGATAATATATTGTAATTCTAGAGTTCATACTCTATATTATCTTGTAATAATAGAGTTGTCAAACCACTCTCTTAAACTAGTATAGCCTTACATAGAAAAAGGATTGCTTTCCACATACCTCTGGGGAAAAAAAAATCTCTTCCATTTTCGTTCGTGTTGTTGTTGTTGCTGTTGTGGACGTTTATTTTATGTGTCAAAATACAAAAATTGCACCATCTCTAAATTGATAAAGGAAATTACCTATCACTATATTGCATGCTTATTCAGGTTGTAGTCCAGAAGAGAAATTTATCAGTACAGTTTAAAACATCAAACTTCATTCATGAAAATGATAATGGGGTTCGTCAACCACTGTCCAACGATCGCCATGGAAGTGATGTAGATTCCTGATCTTGCTGAAAATACTTTTCCTCTCTGTTTATGTATTTCATTATCAAGATCAAGACAGTATCTGACAAATTTCAATACGAAGCTTACCCAAAACAAAATCAAAACATGGATGAAAATGAAAAGTACATATAGCTTACCAGACGTACGAGATGAACCTCTCCTCCCGCCTCTCCCCCCTCCTCTCCCGCGTGCATGACAAATTTCCGTGAAATATGACAAACACGTCAGAATGGCAAAAAAGTAGAAGAGAAAACGCCGAAACATTGCCATAATCCACTGCAATTAAAATGGGCCCCAGAAAACATCTGCGAAATAAATGGTCAGAACAGAACTGCCTTTGAAGAGCTACTATAACAATGCCAAAAGAAACAGACAGGAATAATTTGAGAAATCCTCGTGAAATTACTTATATCTTTTGTAAACTGATTGTGCTATTATTTCAGTGAATAATCAATACAGATTAAAGGGATAGTTGAGTTCTGTTGCAGAGGGCGCTACACAAAATAATTTTTTTGTGAAGATAATGAAAAACTGAGTGTCAAATTTGAGAGAACATAAGGCCAAATAAAAAAAAAAAACATGTTTAGCGTCCTGTTTTTTCAAAAAATAGGAAGGAGGAGGCCCTTTTTTTTTTCTTTTTTCTTTCAAAATGGCCGCTCAAAATGGCCGCTCGGTACATTTTCCCTGACATCGGGCTATTTTTCAAGATGGCCGCCGACATTTTTTTTTTTTTTTTTTTAAATCAGAAATTGATCCATTTTAGCAGTGTTTTTCAGGTTTTTTCTTTAAAAAATAAAAATAAAAAAAAATAAAAAATTCAAAAAAAAAATCAAAAATCAAAAATTTCAAAAAAAAAATAAAAAAAAATAGGGAGGCGGCCCCAAAAAAGGAAGCGGGCGGGGACGCTAAACATGTATATTTTTTTACATGGCCTAATATTTAAATGACAAAATCATCTTTGTTTGATCAAAACCGGTTCAGAGACGGCTGAAATATCCATAAATATAACGATTTCGTACCACCACAAATATTAGATACTTTGAAAAATTTGAAAAAACCGTTGAAAAAACGAAGTAACGGCTTTTACGTCGTATTTCAGCCAATGCCGATGTTAGCTTTTTTGTTGGCATTTTCGTGTTGCTTATATTACGCACAACCAGCCGGACCATGTATTGTTATTTTTAATTAAAAAATTAATTAAGGGTCACCGTGTTCTTTTGAAAGTGGAGCTGTATTGGTATGATCGTATTGGCTAAATTCACACATTTTGGGGTCTAAAATTAACCGTTCATAGCAATTTACGTACTAAAAGGGCACTAGAAATGTCATAGATAAAAATAAGAGCAATAACCATGCACTTTGAAGGCATTTGCGGTCTGAAAACAGAACTCAACTATCCCTTTAATCAATAGAAAAGAGCAGGTTTACACATTATGAAAGAAAAATCTCAATTCTGTTCCGGTATAAATGTCATTGAAAGTGTTTACACTAACTGTCTATTTTTATGTATTGTTTTTTTGTGTGTTTCAATTGTCATCTTTAGCATGTGTCCAATTTCACATGGAAAAGATAGTCACAACAGATTTTTTCTTTCTTTTTCATAAAACGAGTTATATTTGAAAACAATTTTGTCTGGGGGAGCTTTTTTACAAAGCTTTTACAGTAATTTACGGTAATTTCACTTTAACTGTTTGAAAAAGTTAAAAATCTTAGAGAGTTGAGGCACAATTAAACAGACATTCCATTGACATAAAAACATTTGTTACTAATGAGTGACATCTGAGAATTTTTAAAAATTGATGAAACTCATTCTCATGGGTCCGCAATTACAGACTGTTCACTCTTCTGGACTTTTCTATGGTAGGCTGATGTATGTACAAATAATATTTATCTTATTTACTTTTTAAGGCATTAAAACATAAGAACAGTTTGTATGCTTGTATAATGCTTTTATATTGACACCAATAAGAACTGATCAGAGAAATGAGAGCTTGAAGATCAAGAAATATGTTTTGAAATAATTTTTCAGTTTTTCATTTTTTTCTTCGCTGCCCATAGTCTACTGGTAACTTAAAATTGCCTTTAGATGGAGTTCTAAAAAGATATGACAGGTTTGGAGTCGCGTCAATGTTGTTGACCTTGTAGTTATGACGGTTTAATGAAACAGCCCTGGACAGAAAGTTACCTACATGTTTGCTTATAATATGTATTCTGTTTTGTTTATTGGAGAGAAAAATACACTGAAAAAACAAAGGCAACGGATAGATTTTTGATGTGTACTGTCCATCTAAAAAAAGAAGTAAATAAATATGATTGACATTGTCAAGAAAAAAAAGAGCACCTTTTGATGTGATGACTATGGATTTAGGGGTATTTTTCATTTTATTTTGTTTCATTTAAAAGAATTGAGTTTGATTCGGGAATAAATCTCATCTTTCAGCATACCTACACTTATTCTGTGGGGTGAGGTTTTTGAATATTTTTTTAAACACTTTGTTTGAATTAAATGATTTCTCTTTCATATCCTCTTAATTGTGTAGTCATGGGCAAAGCTGAAGGATCTGTCGCCCAAGAGACATGGCATGGTCATGTGACGGCATTGTCCATTGCCCCAGAGTAACGGAGACTGGGATTGGCTGCGATCATGATGAATATTCTGGAGGAGATATCGGAGAGGTTAGGTTTCATGCGATCATTACATGGGATAAATATAATTTTCTTTGGATTTAAATCCTACCCTGGGGAATACTATCTCCCTCACACCACTTGCAATTTAGTTTATTTTCATGATAGGCTGCATGGTCCTTTAAATTAAGAAGAAGCAGAAGAAGAAAAAGATAGGACTATCTTCCTTGATTTCAAACATTATAGAAGTATCACATATTGGATTTAAATAGAGAACATGAATGCTGATGAGTTACAATTTAATTCATGTGTTATTATAAAATTGATAACAAATTCAAGTTGTCATCCCCAAGTGAATAGTATCTGTAGGTATAGATGAATGCACTTCACAAACCCCAGTAAATTTGACAGTTTGGAAGCACTTTTTGTAAATGTGAGGAACCATTCTATCAACAAATTGATTTTGTTTGAAAAGAGGAAGATGGATATTGATCAATGCTTTCTTGTTGTTTTGACAGAAAAGACTGTTACTTTGTTGACCTGTTTGTCCGTGTGTCAAATGAGATTGCAACCAGCATGTACACCCGTCTAGGTTACACTGTATACAGGAAGGTATTGGAATACTACTCAGGCGATCCCGACGAAGATGCTTATGGTAAGTATGTTTGGTTGCAGTGGTAACAGAGGATACAGGGTTTCTTTTTTATTAGTAGATTTAGAAGGTATAAAGGTGAGGGAGAAGTGATAGTTGTAAAGCAACTTTGTTTCCATTTATCCGATCAAATAATCAACCTTTATTGTTTTATCACGAGGCAGTTGCATTTTCGTTTTCTTAATTTTTAATTCAAGTTTATAATATGAACGATAAGTCCTTTTCATGGTGATGAGATGTAAGCGTTGATTTATATACAAGTGCCTGCTATCCCTTTCTTACATAGCAAGTCAATAAAATATGTACAAAGCAGGTCATTTATCATGATAGAAATGTGTAATCTAGTTTTGAATTTGTTCATAAAAGCACTTTCTCATGAGAATGAAAATGTGCCAAGAACTATTATATTCCATACAAACCTTGATTTTTAGTCAATTTCGATAGTCTTTGTTATTTTTTCATTTGAAGTGGCCCATCAATTGTTGCATTGCCAATATAGATAGAGACTAGAGAGTTATGGATAGTTTAGCTAATGACCTCATTCTTGTTTTCTTTTCATGATATATATGCGGAAGGCTCTGAGTAAAGACAAGGATAAGAAGTCTGTGATTCCTCTGAAGAACCCTGTCAGACCTGAAGAAGTGGAATGACAATGAGCTGGTAAACTTGACTAGGAGCATTGGAACTTAGGACATCATGGTATCTGAATACAGGATACATCAGTACCCATTACAGGACAATGTAGCATGTATTCTTTTAGGACAACTCATTGGTCTTCGTTAGAGAACAGACTTAACATTGCTCTGAAAGATTGCACCATACAACTTATGATTTCTTCAGAATGTTTGCAATATCCTAATACGCCTGGATTTTAAATTAATAGACTATTCAAGGTCTCCTTTTGCAAAGTAGCCTTTATAAAATGTAAAAAAGGCGACATCCAAAATATGCTCATTTACATGTATATGTATGTATGTGATGTGTGGAATATCATTTTAGCTATTGGAGGCTTCAAAAAGCATAGCAATTGATTATATGATTGATCGATTAGTTGATTGTACACAGCAATCAGCCACTAACTTTGATATGTGTCTGTCATAATTTGATGTTTTTGCCTCTCTGATTGTGGTATTCACTCCATTCACTGTGTATAGATAGATGGACATGTACCTGTGTTATCATCACATAATTCATAGTGTACAATTTCAACAATTATTTTATAATAGCAGCAAGAAGTGTAAAATCTATTGTTTGCATTAATAATCAATGATGATATTTTGGCCAAACATTTTAAGCAGTCTCTGTGTGTGTCCTAAGCCCAATGCTCTAAGTTAGGTTTACCAATATATATATGTGATGCAATTTTTAAAGGTCTTTTATGTTGTTTTGTAGACCTTGTTTTCTAATATATTCTAATTGCATTAATTAGCAGGAAACTAAATAGCATAATTTCAATGCACCTTCTTTCAAGTATGAAACTAACTTAAAGTTCTTTTTAGGTAATTGCTAAATATACATTATAGGTTAATCCCATCTTGCAGACTTGGTATCATTTTCTGCATTCTATACATGTATGCTTTAATAATTTGTGACAAAGTGAAACCTTCACTTTGTTCAACATTGTTCAATTTGATATTGATGTGATTGAAGATTTATAAATTGTTGTCCATATATTTATATTTGTGGTAATAATTTAGCATGTTAATGTGATATCATGTTTACAATATTACAGATTTTCATTTACACTGAATAATTTAATTATGTGATTCCTGGTCAATTTCTACTGTTCACTTTTTGTATTGTTATTAAAAGCAAGGATTCAAGGAGTCCCTGATGTAAATATATCAAAATTAGTCATTGTAACTATTATTCTTTTTACATATCAGGATGTTTTAAACAGACCTTTGTTAATTTAAAATGGCAAGGCAATAGCATCTTGAAAACGTACAGGCAAATCCCATTTCAATAAAGTTCATAGAACACTTCACCACCTGCATGTTGTAGAGGAATAGCATTTTTTTTAAAGCACAGGAATAAAATTGCTGTATGCCGTACCAGAACATGTTTTTCAATAGAAGATTTCTCTGTTGTTATGGGATATGCCTGTAAATGTATATCACAAAAGATTGCCTTGCCATCGAGCTTACGGGACAATCATTCTTTATGATTCATTTACATCAATGATATAATGTAGTTCCTTTACCTTAATAATGTATCAATCATACATGTATGGGGGGGGGGGGGTGTTTTATAAAGCTGCGCGTAAAGTTACGAATGACTTCACAATTTTTTTTTAATATGAAGAGCCAAATAGGATGCCCAAAGTTTTTCCTGACATTTTAAAAAGTGTGACTGTATTTCCCATAATCTCAATTAATTTGTAGACAAATATACACTTTGCATTAAAACGTTTTGTTAATAATGATGAGGTTAATTTACATCTGCATATTTCAAATTTAGTTTATGCAATTAAAAGGATTTGAGAATCCCATTAAGCTCTTCATATTTAAGTCATGCGTAACTTTACGCACAGCTTTATAAAACACCCCAAGGCACCATGAAAACCACGATTAAAAAAATTGAAATCACAAACTCAAGATCTGACAAAAGGTTTAAATAACACTGTGGAAAACTACCAGATTTAGACTGTTTGGGGCTTCCAAATTTTGGAATTATCTTTGATTGAACTCCTTGCCATTTTTGCGAAAAAGCGGCCATAAAGAATTTTACCCAAATGTGCCTTAAAGCCCCTTTTGGGACCAAACGTGTATCAATGTTATTCTGAGAGCATGTTGAGATTTCAATGATGAGAAAACAAAGAAAATTAAAATATATCATTTTTTGGCAAAAAAAGATGAACTAACCCCTGATGAGAAAACCAAGAAGATTAAAATGTTTCATGTTTTCAGCAAAAATGATGAACTAACCACTTGCTATATTTGCCAAAGAGTGGCAATTTTTTTGAATTTTTCCCGAATGTGCCCCAAAGCCCCTTTTAGGAACCAACAGGGATCAATATAATTATGATGGCAAGTTGGTACTTCCATGATAAGAAAACAAAGAAGATTAAAAAGTTTTATTTTTTGGCAAAAAATGATGAATTCAACCCCTTGCCATTTTTGGCAAAAAGTGGCGATTTTCGAATCTTTCCCGAATTTGCCTAAACGCCCCTTTAAGAAACATACACGGATCAATATAATTCTGGGGGTAATTTAGGACTTTCATAATGAGAAAACAGAGAATATTAAAATATTTAATTTTTGGGCAAACATTATGAACTAACCCCTTGCTATTTTTGGCAAAAAGGGGCAATTTGTATGAATCTTTCCCAAATTTGCCTAAACGCCCCTATAAGGAACAAACAGGGATCAATATTATTTCTGAGGGCAATTTGGGACTTCCATGATAAGAAAACAAAGAAAATCAAAATGATTCATTTTTTGGCAAAAATGATGAACCCCTTGCCAATTTTGCCAAAAAGTGGCAATTTTTGAATTTTTCGAGAATGTGCCCCACAGCCCCTTTTAGGAACCAACAGGGATCAATATGATTCTGATGGAAATTTGGTACTTCCATGATAAGGAAAAAAAAGAAGTTTAAAAAGTTTCATTTTTAATAAAAATGTTGAACTAACCCTTTGATATTTTGCCAAAAAGTGGTGAATTTCGAATTTTGCCTAAACGCCCCTTATGAAAACAAACGGGAGTCACTATAATTCAAAGGGCTCGTGGGGCCTCCTTTTGGGATCAATATATTTCTGCAAGCATATAAGGACTCTCATGATAATAATACAAAGAAAATTGAGAAGTTTCCTTTTCTGGCGAAAATGATAAACTAACCCAAAGCAATATTTGCGAAAAAGTTGCGATTTCAGAATTTTTCCCAAATATGCTTTGACGCCACTTTTGGGAACAAACGGGGATCAAATTAATTCCAAGGGCGTATTGGGACTTCTATGATAAGAAAACAAAGAAGATAACAAAAAAACAAAAAAAAATCATTTTTGGGCAGAAATGATGAACTAACCAGTTGCCAGTTTTTGCCTAAAAGTGCCGATTTTGTAATCTTTCCCAATTTGCCTAAACGCCCCTTTTAGGAACCAATAAGAATCAATATAATTCTGATGGCATTTTGGTACTTCCATGATAAGAAAACAAAGAAGATTGCAATTTATTATAATTTATTGATGTACATCAATAAACTGTTTATAAACAATGTAACAAATCAATATTCTGTTTGTAAGCATATATATCAGATAAATTAATTTACAATGCAGCGTAGCAAAACAAAAGAAAAATTATTTACAGCAGAGAAACCTAATATAGCAATTTTTTAAAATAGAATATAACTCATGATATACAAAATAGGTACACAAATAAGTACATGGAATGCAATAGATAATCGTTTCGTATAATCGTTTCGTTTCGCTTATGTACTAATAAGCTTGTCTCTGTTCATGGCATTCACGTCTGTGACATTGAACGGGTTAATGTATGTAGGTGTCCACTCTCTTAGAGAGAGAGAGAGAGAGAGAGAGAGAGAGAGAGAGAGAGGGGGGAGGGGAGGGGGGAGGGGAGGGGGGAGGGGGGAGGGGGGGGGAGGGGGAGGGGGGGAGGGGGGAGGAGGGGGGAGGGGGGGGGGGGAGAGAGGGATAGACAGCTTAGGGTATTGTTACCGGTAGAATTTTAACTACAACCTGAATACCTACCAAATCTTGTTAATCCACAACTTAGTAATAATCTTTAAACCGTATAAATACAGGCGCGGATCCAGGGGGGGGGGGCCGAGCGGGCCTTGGCCCCCCCCCCCCCGGCAAAAAAAAAAAAAAAAAAAAAGAGAGAAGAAAGGAAAAGAAGGGAAAGGGAAAGAGGAGAGAAAGGGAAAGAAAGAAGAGGAAGAACAAAAGAAAAGGGAGAAGAAGGAGATCGGGGGGGGGGGCGAAAGGGCCTTGCCTCCCAGGCTGTTGCCCCCCCCCCCCCCAATCAAAAAAATAATAGAGAAGGAAGGAAAGGGAAAGAAAAAAGGAAAATAGGAGATACTGGCGTACTGATATAGAGGGGGGGGGGAGGGGGCTTGGGGAAAATCAAATTCAAACGTGTTTTATTTCTAATTCCATAATTGTGGATTACAAATAATGCTGAAATGACATAATTTCCGAGATTTGTCCTCACGTTTTAGTAAATTATACTTTTGTATGCGTTTGTTGGAAAATGACAAAATGACAAATGATAAATTTACAGCCAGGCAAGAAATATGATTCTTGAGATTCCTACATGTCAGGGCCCGAGGAACGGCGGGAATCGGGAGCCTCGAGCCCCCCCCCCCCCCCACCCCCACACTTTAACAAAAAAAGTATATTAAAGAGAAATAAAAAAAAAGAAAGAAAGCAAGAAAGAAAGAATAGTTAACTGCCAGTGTTAACAAATAAAGAGGCATCAAAATATGATCATCTGACCGTGATTAAATGCCTAAAACCCCGAAGCTTCCGGGGGATCTACCCCCTGGATTCCACCTAGGGCCCTAAGGTGGGCCCTTCGATGCTCATCTGACGGTTATTTAATGCCTAAAACTCCTGATTGTGGGGGGCTCCGCCCCCTGGATCCCACGCCAAATAGTGTCCTGCAGGTGACACAAAATAATAAGGATTATAACAAAATGCTCATCTGACCGTAAATAAACGCCTAAAACCCCTGAGCTTCCGGGGCTCTGCCCCCTGGATTCCACCTTGGGCCCTAAGACGGGCCCTTCGATGCTCAGATGACGGTAATTTAATGCCTAAAACCCCTGATTTTGGGGGGCTTTGTCCCCTTGACCCCACGCCTAAGTGTCCTGCCAGTGTGACAAAATAATAAGGATTATAAAAAATGCTCATCTGACCGTAATTAAACGCCTAAAAACCCCGAGCTTCCGGGGGCTCCACCGCCTCGACCCCACCAGGGGCCCTAAGGCGGGCCCTGAATGCTTGTCTGACCGTAATTTATTGCCTTAAACGTCTGAGCTTCCAGGGTCGGACAAGGTATCAAAATGTGTTAATCTGACCGCAGGCGCGTAGCCAGGGGGGCGGTGGGGGCGGTACCCAAACAATAACCGCCCCCCCCCCACTAAAAAAAGAAGAGGAGAGAAAAGAAAGAGGACGTAGAAAGAAAAAGGAGCAGACAAAGAACATCTTTAAAATTCAGACAAAGATTAGTGTAGAGAACGGTACAACGCATCGTCTTCTTTCTCTAATAATTTAATGAAACGTAAAAGCCCCCGCGCTTTGCGCGGGAGGGGGGAAACTGAACTCAGACGAGGATTAAGCATCGAGAACGGTACAACGAATCGTCTTGTTTCTCTAAAGATTTAAAGAAATGTAAAAGCTTCCGCGCTTCGCGCAGGAGGGTGGGGGGTGGGACTGAATTTAGACAAGAATTAAGAGTCGAGAACGGTACAACGAATTGTCTTCTTTCTCTAATGATTTAATGAATCGTAAAAGCTTCCGCGCTACGCGCAGGAGGGGGGGGGGGGTAACTGAATTCAGACGAGGATTATTTTCGAGAACGGTACAACGAATCGTCTTCTTTCTCTAATAATTTAATGAATCGTAAAAGCTTCCGCGCTACGCGCGGGAGGGGGGGGGGTAACTAATTTCAGACGAGGATTATTTTCGAGAACGGTACAACGAATCGTCTTCTTTCTCTAATAATTTAATGAAACGTCAAAGCTTCCGCGCTTCGCGCAGGAGGGGTTGGGGGGTTGGGACTACATTTGGACAAGAATTAAGAGTCGAGAACGGTACAACGAATCGTCTTCTTTCACTAATGATTTAATGAATCGTAAAAGCTTTCACGCTTTGCGCGGGAGGGCCGGGGAGGGGAGCGAAAATGAATTCAGACTAGGATTATTTTCGAGAACGGTACAACGAATTGTCTTTTTTCTCTAATGATTTAATGAATCGTAAAAGCTTCCGCGCTCCGCGCGGGAGGGGGAAAACTGAATTCAGACGAGGATTAAGAGTCGAGAAATGTACAACGAATCGTCTCGTTTCTGTAATGATTTAATGAATCGTAAAAGCTTCCGCGCTTCGCGCGGGAGGGGGAAAACTGAATTCAGACGAGGATTAAGAGTCGAGAAATGTACAACGAATCGTCTTGTTTCTCTAATGATTTAATGAAACGTAAAAGCTTCCGCGCTTTGCGCGGGAGAGGGGAACCTGTATTCAGACGAGGATTAAGAGTCGAGAACTGTACAACGAATCGTCTTGTTTCTCTAATTATTTAATGAAACGTAAAAGTTTCCGCGCTTCGCGCTGGAGGGGTGAACCTGAATTCAGACGAGGATTATTTACGAGAACGGTGACTTAAGCTCACGCACGCCAGCTATTCCCCACTCCTGACGACGGATAGTCAACCTGTTCGAAACGTCGAGCCACTCATCCTCTCCAAGCGCTATAGTTCTCCTGAGAACTATATGCCAAGAAAGATAACAAACAGTCCTTTTCAGGACTACACTCCTCCAAGAAAGATTACCGAGTCAGAGTCCTGTTCAGGACTCCTCAAACCTCTCTCTCTCTCACACACATGGTGCAACCGCAAACCTACTGTATATCTACATCACCATGCAAGCCGACACTTACAAGCAGCATCTAATATATATACTCTGATTTACTATTGGATTTTTTTAGTTTGTTTGTGTTTTTTCATAATTCAAGAATGAAAGGTGAACTGGTTGAATTGCTTTACATGTCACCTTCTCAAAAACATAACTCGTGACAAATTATTTGTTCACACACTCTAACAAATTACACAGTTTGGTAAGGGTAGGAATAATTTTAGTGTTTAAATGTATACATTTATAATGGGGCAAATGAAGAGTCGGGCCAATTCCATTTCAGTGGGTATATTGCGCGTGTTGCTTTGTCAGGCAAGCACATTAAAAAAACACCTGCCGTAATGCCATCCATTGTAACAGAGATGGCTAAACACTGTACTTACCTTACTCTGTTTCTATAGACAGAAAAACTGAGAATAATAGACAATGTACTACGGATTTGATGGAATCTAGACTAACCAACGGCAAAGACTTAGTAGACCTATATAATATAATGATGACTCAATCAATATTAATGCACATTAAATTTTATGAAGTTTTTGTACAATAACCATGCATCAGCCGATATCATTTCATGATATCGGGTATTTACCATGATCCTAAAGGTTTACCATTTTATGGACAACATGAGGTGTCACATTAACACCCCCTAAAATCAACTACATCCCTATACAATGCTATAAAAAGAATTCATCATTCTCCCAATACCGTTGTTAATAGTAATAATCTTATTGGTTGATATGAAAAATGATAATCATTAACAAAGCAAATGTAAAGTTAACTCAACTGAGACGCCCATGTTCCCAGCAGAAGGGCGATGACCGTGTAATTTCTATCAGTTTAATGTCATTGGATTTCTTCATCAGGCGCACTCATACCCGGCACTCATATCTGGAGTTCCGTCGCAAGTGGTACTTCAGTTACCCCCCCCCCCCCCCCCCCTCCTGTATCATCTGTCTCTGTTCCGTCTGGTTTTACTCGTGGATGTGATCCAGCAACAACCGATTCATACGATGGAGGCAAGTCATTATTGGTGGTTGAGGTCCAGCGGTAGCCAGGAGCTGGAGCGGAAGCTGCAGGATCAGGGTTCGTCGATGTCGGATATGTCGCAGTGACTTCGACCATGTTGGTTGAAGGTGAGTGACGAGCAGAAGAAGCATGTGACTGTATCCCTTTGTAACAACGCCAGCAGCACAGGATTATGCAGAATAGGATGATGAGAATTGCGAAGCTAACTAAAATGTATAGCCATGGCTCGGGCCCCGGAGACATTGGTGGGTCGACTGTAAATTTTTATAACGAAGACATTGATTGATTAATTGATTAATTGACTTAAGTAAGAAAATATTTTCTTCTTCACTTCATTTATCAGAAACATGACACGTAATTGTGTCATGATGAAGCTTTAAAAGTATTATGTTTCATTGTTGATGTGCTTTCTACTAACTGGATTTGAAAGAGATGGATAATTATTAAGGGAGTGTGATTAAAATAATAGCAACTGTAACGATAGACACAATTATCATTTCGCACCCCCCCCCCCCCCCTCTCCCGAGATCCTTCATTCATTAATTTGTGGATACGCCACTGCGTACTACAAAGAAGGAAGCGATGGGTTGACTGGAACATGCGCATTTCAATCTTAATATGTCAATAACTCACATTTCTTATTATGGCTAGATGTCAACCATTATGATCTAATAGCGCTCATTGAGAAGCTAAAGTGATTTTAGAACATGACGTTGATTCTGGTTCATTAGAACACCAAACTTCCTTTCCCAGTTTTCTATTTTAAAAAACTTACGAAAATATTTAATGTAACTACAGAATATATATAAGCCTATACCTGAGATGACACATTAGTTTTAATCATTCCTATAAATCACTAGTACATAAAACTAATGAAAGCGATATGAAAGGTTAATTTTAATGATAGACTGTCCACTTACATGTTGGTCCTGGAGTGACTAATGGAAAGCGGCAACTCACTCCAGCAATGTTTTGAACAGGGCACTGTCCTAATTGACCCCAAGCACTGTGATCGCATTGATAGAGTCTTTCTAGTCCGAGACATGATCGAAGCTCAAACCAAGACTGCTTTGATGATGTCGATAAGTTGTAAGAAGTGAGATCCAGTCTGTCCCAGAAGAAAGACCAATCTGGGTCTAGTTCCAAACATATTTTCTGAAATTTTTTGATTTACAAAACAAGAGCAAAAGGTAAACTAAGATCTATCATCATGGCTTAATCCATTCTTGAGATATCCTGCGCAAAAAATTCATGGAAGAATGATAAATAAATAATTAATAAATGAATACAAATCTGGACGAAATCAAGAGGTGATACGTATTGGATGTATACGTATCTCCTAATAATATAAAGTACGAAAGGTACATAACTTAAATTGGTATAGACATTGAATGTCTGTTGCCCAAGAAATACATATCATAATAAAGTTTTGTTCACGCACTGTTAGGTTAGGGCGCTTAATATAAAATTCAAAATATTTCTCAGACGTTCTTAGAGCTGAAACTTACCAACGAGTGAAAGTAACACTCTTTTTGTTTTAAGAAGCAAAATTTGCTTATAGGCATGTAATGACAAAAAAGAAGGGGATTTTGGATTGCCGACAAAAATTTCGATGTACGTGTCACATCCAGACACCCCTGTGTTTACATCCGGTCACCATCAATTTGGGTGAGGGCTTTGTTCTTTCACCATTCCTAATTTACATCTTTCTGTATAAACCTGCACATTTTTATTGCAGATTTGCAGTTGCTGTGCTTTTTTTCGCATACTTATGTGTATGAATCATTAACATATTGCCAATATTTTGCCATAGCAACATAATATATCAAACTCACGTAAAAAAATTGGTTATAATTTGTCAAGCATACAGAACGCCATTCTCCATCGTGGTAGACCTCAACGCGTCCATAATCCATGTTGATTTCCCCCTGTTCATCCATTAGTCTTACAGGATGATTGGCTACAGATTCTGTTTCAAACAAAATGATATACAGTTTTACTAAGACACTCGTATTCATGGACAAGATCATCTCCCTATCTTATGGCTAAAATGTTTCCGTTTCAATAATACAAATTCTTGCACGGTATTTTTGAGACATTCAATAGTAAGGAAATTGTTCATAATATATATACTTCATTAGCATTCAGTGTCCAAAAAAGTTTGTATAAAATAAAGCTTTTAATATTTTGTACCGCTATTCCAGGGAGGATCTGCCCCGAATAAAACAAATCAAGTGTTAACCCCCACTTACCCTCGGAATAATACCCCCAAAATTATTATAATTACATTGCACAATTTATTGAGAAGCTAAGGACTGTTTAATTTTCACCACTGCCTGGTTACACTCTTCTCAAACACGAAAACGATTCACAACTACATGTATAGGCCTGCATGGACTATAGAAGGAGAAGGCCTGCATGGAACTTGACATTAATTAATAAAACCCATGAATGGTAATGGAAGGAGCCAAATAGATATGCAATTCTGTTCATCTATGGGATATATCATACTTCTAAAATCTTGAGTAGGCCTACGTGAAATCCAATATGTAATACTATGTCGGGAGACAGCAGTTCAAAGGAGAAAAAAGGAAGGATCATTTGCCAAATAATTCACAGAATACAAATGAATAAAGTTATTCTTTATGTTTATACAAAATGATTTTGGACTTAATGTGATTAAAATTCATAGGTTTCATGAAAGAAGCAAAGTATTAGATCTTTACAAAATCAAAAGGAAATTTACCGTATGGGTAGCAGATGACTCCTATCTCGTCTCCATGCGTTCGTGTTGATATACTACTGTTTGTAAGCACCACATTGCATTGAGAGATTTCAGTTGTTAAAATTGATAACGGACCCGTGTACATGTCACATTGTAAGTCATCGATCAGGATTCTTCCAGTTCCTCTTTCAAAAGGGCTATCATCGTGATGAAAAGACGATCCGGCTTGATATCCAAGCTGCCTACATACGGCATCGAGACTGGACTCATCAAATGATCCGCCATTGGTAGCAGAGCCCCACTCACCGTCTAGGAAGACTTCAAGACGACCCTGCTCTGTGTAGTTACTTCCAGCCAATCGGATGTCGAAACCTGGAGAGATTGAAAGAAAGAGAATATGAGAGAGAGGGGGAGACAGAGAGAGAGGGAGAGAGAGAGGGGGTTGCAGTGGTGGAAACACTAGAAATAATCCATGCACCTTGCTGCCAAATAATGAGTTAATTATAAATGGACTGAATAGGTCATTTGAAATTCAGCGGGGGTGGGGGGGGGGGGGGGGGGGGCTGCAAGAATATCCGACATCGTAAGTCTATGTCTCTATAAAAAGGAACGTCATTTCACTAATTAGTTTCGGCAGAATCGTTAAGGACATATCTTACAAGTCTAAGTCATATCTGTTTTCAGATTAATTATGTTCATCTTCGTTGCAACTCTTTATAATTCCTCTTTCATTATTTCATGGATGATGTCAATCATTGTTCCCACTATCACTCACAGTTGGCACACTATCAATGGTCATTTCACTGAATGAGACTACCTTGCTTTTTTAAGAAAACATAGGTCAATAAATGAATGAATAAATAAATAATCAAATGAATTAATAAATACTTTATTCGACATTATATTCTTTTGAAATGTGTAAACTTTGCAATGTTTTGTTTGTTATATATTTGTAAAAATGAAATAGAAAAAGAAAATCAAACAGAAATAAATAAATCAAATCAAATCAAATCAAATAGAGAGATAAACAATTAAATAAATAGATAGATGAATAAATAATGCTTCGTATTATTGTATTATCATAATTTACATATTTTTTACTTGTGTTTATTCATAAGATCTTATAGATCTTTACCCACCATGTGGAGGTCCGCAAGAGACTTGAGCAACATGATCTGAGTGACAGACCTGTTGTGGGTCCAGACCGTCCTGTAGGGTTCTATCCGTAAAGGGACAATCCTCAAGACGATCTTCTGTTCCGTTACATCGGAAATCCCTGTGGTGCCACAACAAAACAACATTATTACCACTTATACTGAGTAATACTGCTACAAATGTGTCTTGATGTGTGATCATGATGTATCCAATTATACTCTTCTCATTTATTTATTGATATATTTATTTATTATTTATTCATTTTATTTATTTATTTATTTATTTATTTGTTATTTATTTATTTATTTATTTATCTATTTATTTATTTATTTATTTATTTATCTATTTATTTATTTATTTATTTATTTATTTATGTATGTATGTATTTATTTATTTGTTAATTTTAGAAATATATTTATATAATAAATTTATTCAGTTATCTATTCTTTTATGAACTTATTTATCAAATCTTCTTGTACCAGGGTGGCTCCATCGGTGATTTCGAAACCGTCTCACAAGAATGCTCTGCAAATTAACACATGTAATATGAACAGTTAAGATAGATGCAAACAATAGATGATTAAAAAAACACAATTAGAAGCAAGCAACATAATATACGAGACAAAAATAGGTAGAGGTCAACTCAGCAAGTAAATTTTATACCATGAAATAAAAACTTATTTATTAGTTATACTAGTAAAACATAATCCCAAGTATGCTGGCATAACAGTAGTATTTAATATTGATATTGATGCAGCCATTCACCTGTATCATCTCTTAATGATCCTGATTATATACAATTTGTGGTTGTAAATATATCTTTAAAAAAATTGGAACCCTTTTCTTATATACTTGTGGTAACTCAGATGTATTGAAGAAGCTGCAGTAGTAGTAATGTGTTAAAATTATTATTACATGCAGGGCCCTCAGGAAGCACAGCATGGACATAGTATATGCTGATGAGGCTTCCGTCGTAGATAAACTAAAATGTTCTTTATCGAAAATAATATCGCTAGTGATATTCGTTTGTCACGCAATGTGGTCAATAAGGAATCTAAAAGATCACGACGTTTCGTATGCTACTGCGATACTTCGTCAGGTGATAAAAACTTGTTGTTGTTGTTTATTTAAAATTTGTTTTGGCATTGCAGTCAGAAATGACTATTTATGGCAGCTAAAAATAGCGGTATTTATTTTTTATATATTCTATTTTGAGATATTCATATAAGTAATGTATATATACATTACTATTATTTTTTTTTTTTTTTTTTTTTTTTTTTTTTTGTGCTCATTTTTGTTGTTGTATATTTGGAATTCGGAATTGAATGGTGAGTTACACACTTTAATAAGAGCCTTGACTCAGTAATAATATGAAGATCTTTTGGCTAAGAGAAAACAAAATAGGGAACATGTAGTCGTAAAACGGTGACACATATACATAAACATCAAAACAATAGGTGTACATTGGGAGGTGCTTTTGTTAGATCCTTATACTGTTAATAATAAGATTAACATCAAATAACGTTGTGTTAGTCTTTGCCGACTATTCACAAAAGTTCAATGCCATGATATACAAAATATTTTAGGTAAGAGAAAACCATGGGTTAAATAGTGCAGTAACTATGAAAGGGTTTCCAGCTCTCGTGAGATGTTTCCCCTTTTATAAAATAAAACCACGTTTTAACCAGTTTTTTTTATTAGTTGATTTTGGTATTATACTGATATATAGTTGATATAAGTTATATAAATATACCCAAAACATACAAAAAATAAAGTACCCATGTACAGAATATCAGTTCTCAAAAGCTTTTCCTCGTCATTATCTTGATATGAACCAGTAGTAACTATTTCGATATATCGATAAATAATCACAACATAATAAACATAAATAGGTAGGCAATGTACCCAAAACAGAGGAGTACCTCCGAAGAGAATGCCCGCTCTCATAAAATATAACTAGTTGTTATAGTAATGCTATCAGTAATGAAGGCATTAATTACGATTACTATGATGATATATACCGTAATTTATTGTTATCTAAAATATTGTGATAAAAACTATTGTAAGCAAGGGTCTTTTATACTTTACGGGAGGACCGGCGGAGCGGTCTATAATTCGATCGATAATTGGAACAATAACGCCCAATGCCTATTGGTCGACGCACACGGTGATCGACCAATCACCAAGGCCGCTGGTTCGGCCGCTGGTTCGGCTGATGCACCAGGCCTATTGGCCGACGCATACGGTACTCAACCAATCAACGAGGCCGCTGGACCGTTGTTGGCTGGCAGGACGGCGAGTGTCATGGCGGCGTATCGTCCGCATCCAAAATTCGGGGATATCGATCCCGTTGTCTCTGTTGAAATTATTAGGATTGAGACGGATATTGATAGCTTCTTTTACCCTCCGTGTATACCAATGCCGTTCCTGGGAAAGGCACTGAACCCCGTCCCAGTCTGGTTGATGCTGGTTATCCCAAGCATGTTCGGCTACGGCTGAGTTGTCAGTTCGACGGAGTCTGACGTCCCTCTTATGCTCAGTGATTCTTTCTTTTATCGGACGGGCAGTTTCACCGATGTAGGATCTATCACATCCTTTACAAGGGATGTTGTACACAATGCCGTCCCGTCTATGTGGAGGAATTGGATCCTTGGGGCGTGTAAGTTGTTGACGTAGGGTGGTATCTGATCTGAAAACCGTTCGAATGCCATGGCTCTCTAGGCGGCGCTTGAGTTGTTGGGAGACCCCATCAATGTACGGCAAGACTGTAAAAGTCGTGTATACCTTCTGATCCCTGGGTTCCGACGATCTATTCTTGGTATTGTGTATAAAACGGCGTGGGTAACCGTTGAGACTCAGGGCACTGCGAACACGGGTCCGTTCTTTGCATGGCTGTTGTGGACTTGTTACAATGCGTGAAGCTCTGTCAAATAGACATTTCACTAGACCTCTCTTCACCGATATGGGATAACCATAACGAACCAGCGGCCTTGGTGATTGGTCGATCACCGTGTGCGTCGACCAATAGGCATTGGGCGTTATTGTTCCAATTATCGATCGAATTACAGACCGCTCCGCCGGTCCTCCCGTAAAGTATAAAAGACCCTTGCTTACAATAGTTTTTATCACCTGACGAAGTATCGCAGTAGGCCTAGCAAACGAAACGTCGTGATCTTTTAGATTCCTTATTGACCACATTGCGAGACAAACGAATATCACTAGCGATATTATTTTCGATACTATATCCGCAATGAGTAATATATTTAGCATAAAATGTTCTTATCATCTTTACTTCCCATCTTTTTTTAAGTTGCCCCAAAATTACTAGCCATTGTGTTCCTACCACCATTAATATATTTCACTTATCCGTCTCGTTATCGAATATGTTCCTTGTATATTAAAAACATGATCAATTAGGTTACATGACGATATAACTCATCTGGCGATGGGCAAACTGATGTAGGTCCTATATGTATTTAATGAAGATTCATAGTATGGCGGGTAAAGAATTAAAGGGATAGTTGAGTTCTGTTGCAGAGGGCGCTACACAAAATATTTGTTTTGGTGAGATAATGAAGAACTGAGTGTCAAATTTGAAAGAACATAATATTTAAATGACAAAATCATCTTTGTTTTATCAAAATCGGTTCAGAGACGGCTGAAATATAACGATTTCTAATACTTGTGTACACAAATATTAGATATTTTGAAAAATTTGAAAAAACCGTTGAAAAAAACGAAATAACACCTTTTCTTGTTGGCATTTTCGTGTTGCTTATACTACCCACAATTAGCCGGCTCATGTATTGTTATTTTTAATTAAATAACTAATTAACGGTCACCGTGTTTTTTTTAAGTGGAGCTGAATTGGTATGATCGTATTGGCTAAATTTCACACATTTTGGGGTCTAAAATTACCTTCATAGCAATTTAAGGTTCTAAAAGGGCACTATAAATGTCATAAATAAGAATAAGAGCAATAACCATGCACTTTGAAGGCATTTGCGGTCTGAAAAAAGAACTCAACTATCCCTTTAATACTATAAAACAATCATGATACCTGTTCCAGGAGAGACCAGACAGTATTCCAAGTGATACTGGTTTTAGACTCTGTCCTTGCTGATAGCCTAGCTGGCGACACACAACACCTGCCTCGAGGTGACTCCAGTCCTGATCACAGATGAGACCAGTTTTTCTATCATACCGGTATTCAACCACGCCCTCGATGCTTGAAGAACCACTCAGTAGTTTTATCTCACTCACTGAATTCATGAGAGATAGAATATGATTAGAGAGGCAAGAAGTACTGCCAAGAATAATGCTATACTCTCCACAACTTAAACTACATAAATAATATTATGTTAAATCACCATCAAAATGACCAGCTGAGGAATACCAGCGTTGTTAAAATGTTATATTTTAGTGTTATTTTATACATTGCTGAATTCAATTAAAATGTATATTGCCTGGTAATGTTTTATATAATTATGTACAATAGCCTTGTTTTACCACATCTTGTGTGGGTGTGTATGTGTGCGTGTGTGGGTAAGGTGGCTGGATTATATTTTATTTTATTTGTATTTGGTGGGGCCCCTATTTAATATAAGCAGTTGCTTTTTTGTGGTCCTTCCCATATATTTGCTTTGTATTAGGAAATTATATTTATTCTATATTTTCTATTGTATGTTTTGCTTTTACATGTATATGGTTTAATAAACGTCAATTCAATTAAATGAAAACACTAACAAGATTGCATCAACAATTTAAAGGTTGTTAATCGTCGGCCCTTTTAAATGGCGATTTAACATATTTAGTTTAGAGTTTAGACTGTAAAGGAAGATTATGTACTATGTAACATAGAAGACCAAATAATTGATAAACGTATATCGTTGTCATTTGCAGCTATTATGAAATAATGATGACATGACAAGGTATGAGACAGTTGGAGCAACACAATTTGACCGTGCTTTTAATTACATGCCCTTGGTTGGATGGTGATGGTAGTATAGAGTTTTAATTTATTTCACTTTCATTTCACACGAACTGAAATGAGACAGACATTTCATAATGTATCATGTCAGGTCCAGTCTATTAGATAATCTAGGGAAGAAGGAAGGGGGGGGGAGGTAAGGCCTATAGTATACTTGAAACATAATCTTTCTTCTTACCTCCTTGACTAGAACAGATTTTCCTCTTTTGATTTGTAATATTACGGTCCCATTGATTGACAAAACCACCGGCTTTTCACTCAAATGAGATTCTATTTTCATTTGATTATTTACTTGTGAAGTGGCGTGTCTGAACTAGATGATTAAAATCCCGTTTGGAATCCCATTTCACGAAGTAAACACACTTTAATATGAGCTCCATTCATGCTGTTCATTTCGGTGTTAACTTTGTATAACATGTCACAACCTCAATTACTATAACAGATACAAATATGGTAGAAACATGAATATATCTTACCCGTATTACTGAGTGCTCCAACTCCATGCAGTGTACAACAAAGTCCATATATGAACACATACACCAATGTGTCATCCATTTCTAATCAGGCTATACAGAAAGCCAATATAATGCCTCAGCTTGTACGATTATGTGAAAAAGATCCCTCTATTCAAGTCAAGTGAGTGAACTATACTATACCACGACACGTCCATGAACACGCAAAGTAATAATTTCACACTATTCAACACTTCTGAAGTCTGAAGCAGAAAAGAATATTACCACACTAGCACACCAGGAAATGAATAAGCATGATAATGTATGGATGACTTCAAATATAATAGCTGACTGCAGTGAGCGAGTCGTAAAAATAACTACAATAATATTTTGTGTTGTCAGCGGCAAGGTCGGGAATAATAGTTTAATACTGTCGAGGCAGTGAACCGCAAATAAAGCATGGGCCAATTATGTTAGCATACTGTGTGAACGTGTTTGCATATAAATTTGCACAATATCTGGGCTCTATCCCACGTTGCATCATTCTTAACCCCCCCCCCCCCCCCCACCCCCCCCTCTCTCTCTCTCTCACATACACACACAAGTCCGCTAGACATCAGTTAAAATCATGGAGAACGTCACATTGATTTTCCTTTACAAAATACTTCCTTAACTAAATAAAAAATGGTATACGAGCATTTGTTTCATACAGGGAACGCCGTGCATAACACAAACAAATTATTACGAATTACGGGCAGAGAATCATTTTTATATTCAGATCTTTCTTTTAATGATAACTTCAAAATCATATGCCACTTTTTATATGCCTCGCTGGAATTAGTGTCAGAACGATAAATACATGTAGGATTACAAATACATCGATACATCGAACATACCAGACGTCAAATCAGAAGACACTGCATTACAAGTACTTATTAAACTCTATCAAATATATGAAATGCAATCAATAAAGTTTAAAAGACTACTGAAATTATTGCCGTACACAGTACATAGTACATATTTCTCAAATTATTGTTTAAAGATAATTACATTATAAGCTCAATTCACTTAAAATCGACATTATAGAGACTTTAGTAGTCTGCAAATCACATAATTATATATATTTGTTAAATACAAAAGATGGTAAGAATTGGTACAATAGTCGTAGGCATAGTCACGATAAATCTACATTGTCTCAGACCTAAGACAACACTGCATTGATATAAAGAAGAACACACATTTTCAAGTCAATGAAAAAAGGGAATGAATATTCAGAAAACTCGATTCTGTGCTGCTGTATAATGATAACAAAAACCAATCACAAAACTCATTGCTGTTTACTATACTTTACATTTCAAAACTGTATTACAGTGTGTATTGTTTGTATTGTTCAGCCGCGTTATTTCTCGATTTTCAGCCACATAATGTATTCGTTGGTCTCTTTGTGGTATATCATGCTTTGGTTTCCTCCTGAATTCAGTTTATTTTTAACCATCCAATATTAATGATTCGGGTTGTTTTTAGACGGAGATATGAGTTTCATGTGGTATCCCCATCAAGGAATTCTGTTAAAAACTGTTTAAAACTTTGTCGGCAAATAGCAAAAACTTATTTTGACAAAGTCGTCCCCTGCCCCCCCCCCCAAAAAAAAAAAAAATCTAGCGACACCCTTGCACGTAGTCCACAAAGAAAATAAATGATGGTAGAAATCTTTGTTTTGTTGTAGAAAATACAAAGGAATTGTTCCTCCTAGCTAAAACAAAACTACGAAACTCAGCCAATTATTATAGAATCAGATACTGGTACTATTTTGAGTTACATCATCCGTTCGATACTTTTCATAAGAATCCTCTGCACTCTGATATGTGTATTCTGTTGAAGTGATGGCTTGATTGTAAGTTGGTGGTGCCATTTCTAGAGGATACAGTGGAACGGATGTCTTTGGATATCCAGGACCTGTCGAATAAGTTCCTTCACCGGGGTTGGTATCAGATGATAACGCGTGGTTGGTAGCGGCTTGATCGTTACTCACAACATGGTGAGCTTGGGTGGCAATCACGGCCTGTCTTTCCTGTTCCTCCCTTTTGATTTGACTTTTCATCCATTGACGGCAACATAAGTAGATACCTCCTAGACTGAATACCACGCCAATTACAGCAAATAATATCACATCGATAGTAGCCGGGGAGGAAGAGGATGTCCCAGTAGAAGTACTACCATAAAGGGTTCGAACGCGTCTCACTGTATATACAACAAAAGAGTACCAAAGCTATGATGATAATTATACCTGTGGATGGATTTATAAAGCACTTTTCATGGGGATACGAAGCGTACTGCCATATACATCTTCCGGCGACAATAAATCGTACCACAGTTTAATTCCCAACACTATCCACATTTTGAACTTCAACCATGGACTCAACACTATACCTAACCATAACCTTAGACTTAAACATGTCATTATTTTTGACGAATCAAAGTCCTAGAGCGTAATCAATTAATCCAATCGAGCAATTTTGAATAACATGCAGCAATCTATATGAACCAAAAGTATTTGTAGGCCTATATCGTTCAGACAAACCATTTTTAAAATAAAACTCATATGCTATAGTAATAAGGTTAACCTTTCCTGTCCCTGGCATTCCAGTAGTGGCATGATCTATACTTGTTCAATATTTTCTTCTTCTTTTTTGTTATACTATACTTGTTCAATTGTCTTTTTTCTTCTCAGTGTTTTATTACGCATTTTCTATATGCTAAATGATAATGATATAATACTAAAATTGATGATGATGATGATGATAATGATAATAATGATAAAAATGATGACAACGATAATGATACCAATAATAATTATAATAACAATAACAATAATAAAAATGATAATGATTACAATAATAATAATAATTACAATAATAATTATTATAACAACAATAATAATAATAAATATGATAATTACAATGATAATTATAATAATAATAATAATAACGATGATAATGATGATAATGATAATAACTCCGAGGAGAATCAATTCATAGAAAGGCTGATGCGTAGAACATTCCTTTCCGTTAAAAGCACAGTATCGACTAATATTTCTAATTAAAGCTTGTAATTGATCAGTGGAT
>JAVYIG010007787.1:82500-97136 GCA_035222895.1 Strongylocentrotus droebachiensis
ATATATTGATCGATTTCGGCTTTCTGTTTCATTCTTGCGTTTTACTCTGATGAGTGCAAGTCGAAAAGCTTTAGTTATGGCTCTTTTCAACGCTATTCTCAGACTATGGACAACCCTTTCCCTTTCTCTATACTTAGACTCCTCTCTTTCTCTTATTTCTTCTCCTTCTTCCTTCGAGTCTCTGTCTTTCACCTGTTTCTACACCGTTCACACGCGCTCTCCCACCTTAACGCATATAACCAGTATCATATAAATACATAGGAAATGGATGCGAAGAAATGGATATGAATAGCTTTATTTTTCAGGCAAAAAAGATTTAGAATTAAACAAAGCAAAAGAAAAATGTTTGCAGGATAACAATAATAAAATAAAAATAATAAAAACGGTGCTTATAAAGCGCTTTTCACCGAAATCTCTAAGCGCTATAACAAACAAAATACAATGACAAACAGCTACATATCTATAAAAAATTTAAAAAAATACAAATAAACCTACAAACTACAAACGTATGAAAATCAATGTGAACAGTTAATCAGTTAATCTTCAAAAGCTATTTTGAATAAATTCGTCTTAAGACAGGTTTTGAATTGGTTGACCGTCTGACAGTGTTTGCCATGTAAAGGTAGTTTGTTCCAAAGTTCAGCAGAATCTTTGCAAAAAGAGCGATGACCACAAGAAAGAGTTGACACCGAAGTATAGACACGAGGTTAAATTGTGAACCGTATATAGATTGCATGAGGATTTGTATTCCTGGATTAGTTCTTGCAGATAAATTGGTGCCTATTCATGAAAACATTTTATAAGTTAAAACCAAGATTTGGTACATAATGCGATACATCACCTAACATATCTCAGGGGTTGTAACCATTGTCAACAGATGAAAGAGAAAGAACGAGTCACGAAAGCTTATGCTTTCATTACCATTATTTTGTTGACGAGATACATGTCATTTGACCAGCCTAGTTTACTTTAAAGCGAAGTAGAATTCAGAGAGAGAAAACAGGATTTTAGAAAAAGGCCAAACGAGAAGATGACGAAATAGGGAAAGAGAAGAAAGGAAGAGAAAAAGGAAATAGGAGGAGAAAAGTGTGCGAGAAGACGAAAGAAGAGAGAGAGATGTGGGATGCACAAAATTGGGTACACCAAATTCGATTTACTAAACATTCCATGTTATTTGACAAGGAATAGAAAACACTTGAAACCAATAGTTTATAGATACATAATAATCGACTCAAGAGACAATATAGGCAAATATACATAGGTAAATAAAAGCAGATTTAGAAAGAAGTATGTCCAAACCATTCACTAGTTGCTTTTTATAGAAAATGCTTTCCATTGGTACAATTTTGTCAAGTAAGAAGAGAAAAAAACGGTAAATAATATTTAAACACTCGATAATTGTGTAGACATCTTTAAAGGTTACCCGAACTAAAACAGGTGTCGTCTTAATGGTGTCGTCCATTAAATCCCTCTTTAGACTAAACTCCAGGCATACGTTATTGAAGTGTTTGCAAATAGTAGAAGACGACTGTTCATGTAAAAGCAAAGTCAGACTGTCTTGTAGTGCGTCTAAATTTAATGAGAGACCGCCTCGTTAATTTTGTCTGAATGTTTTTTTTTCTTTCTCAACACTAATTCCACATTTTCCAGATGCATTCTCTCATCAGTTGTGGACACAAGCCTGTCGGTCGTTGATTACTTCTTTTGACCATCCACGGTGCCCATGACCGTCTCGTAAGATGGTGGTAGTGATTCAGTAGAAGCTGACTGAGTCGCCACTTTTGTAGGTCCTCGATCAGACTCGGTCTGTACCGCAGAATCCTTTTTGACCGGAGCACTCTTTCCCTGAGCATTACAGCCCGTCAGTATACCAGACAGGCGAGACAGCTCTTGTTCCTTTTTTTCAATCGCTAGAGCCAGCTTCTCCTTTGGATTGTCCCCCGCTTTGCAACAGCAAAATACTACAGCTATCAGCAAAATTATGCACACTGGTGAAAGGGATAACAAAACAATCAACACGGTACTGTGCGAGGACGATGATGATGAAGTCGATGATGATCCGTGATGTCCTCCAGTGTGCGAGATCCGTGATCCTCGAGATGAACCTGTATGAAAGAGCACACAGTAATAAATATAATCTTTTACAATAGAAATGAAAATTCTCTTTCTGTCAAAACATGTTTTAAATATTTATCTGTTCGGTATGAAAACGAAAGTTTACTGAATAAAATAATAAATATCATGATCCGTGTTCCAACATAAGTAGTGTAGGTTTGTCATTGAGAAATCAATCAGCAAAAACCCTTTAAAAGGTCATTACATATTGAATATGATAATGAAGACGAGATGAAACTAATAAAAAAAATGTTATGAATAAAACAAATAATAGGGATATGAAGTTACAGAGAATATGCATTACAATAATATAATTAATAGGCAAAATAATATGACATAATACCGAGATTGGGTAATATGTTGTAATTATAGAGTTTATACTCTATAATATCTTGTAGTTCTAGAGTTTTGCAACAACTATTAAAACCTTACATAGAAAACGATTTTGAAATTATACGATTTCCACATAACTCTGGGGAAAAAAAATTCTCTTCCATTTTTCTTCGTGTTGTTGTTGTTGCTGTTGTGGACGTTTGATTTATGTGTCAAAATACACTAATTGTACCATCTCTAAATTATTTATAAAGGGAATAACATATCACTATATTGCATGCTTATAAGGGGAATTTATCAGTACAGTTTAAAACATCAAACTTCATTCGTAAAAATGATAATGGGGTTCGTCAACCACTGTCCAACGATGGCCATGAAAGTGATGTATAGATTCCTGATCTTGCTGAAAATACTTTTCCTCTCTGTTTCTGTATTTCATTATCATGATCAAGACAGTATCTGACAAAAAAATCAAAGCATGGATGAAAATGAAAAGTACATAGCTTACCAGACGTACGAGATGAACCTCTCCTCCCGCCTCTCCCCCCGCCTGCATCACAAATTTCCGTGAAACATGACAAACACGTCAGAATGGCAAATAAATAGAAGAGAAAACGCCGAAACATTGCCATAGTCCACTGTTATTTATCACTGCGATAGGCAATTAAAATGGGCCCCAGAAAGAATCTGCGAAATAAATAGTCAGAACAGAACTGCCTTTGAAGAGCTACTAGCAAAGCCTATAGAAACAGATAGGAATAATTTGAGAAATCCTCGTGAAATTCTCCATATCTTTCGTAAAGTGATTGTGTTATTATTTCAGTGAATAATCAATACAAATTAATTAATAAAAAAGAGCAAGGTTACACGTAAAGAAAAACCTCATTTCTTTTCCGGTATACATGTCATTGAAAGTGTTTACACCAACCATTTTTTGTACTGTTGTTTGTGTTTCAATCGTCATCTTTAGCATGTGTCCAATTTCACATGGTAAAGATAGTCACAGCAGATTTGTTTCTTTTTTTTTCCTAAAACGAGTTATATTTGAAAACAATTTTGTTATCGAAGCTATCAAGCAAACATTTCCAAGTAGCCTCATCATCCACTCCTTTCAACCAACAATACCGAAACCAGTACCCTCCCATCAATTCACAGCAACTATCACACAGTATGTTGAACCAGGAACCTCCAAGAGACTACATTTATGACCAACAACGTGCTCTATTCAATTCGCGCCAAAGAGCCTCCTACGCATCTGCTCTAGTGAACCCTCCCACATCCTCTCTATACGACGATTTATACATGTTAGGATGTGAAAATTGTGGAGAAGAGAACCACAGAGCCCGAACATGTCGACACGGAATGCAACTCCAATGCCGTTACTGCATGCAATACGGACACAAGGCAAAAACATGTCCGTTCTACTATTAGCATACAGGCCAAGAAGAGAGTGCCCAGATAGATTGTACTGGAGCATGTCACTCACCTATTGAAGAACTGCCTCATGTAGACAATTGTAAGCTCATAAATTCATACACTGTTTCATGTACTGTGAATCAAAACAAAGGGGATATATTACGTAAACCTAAATTGAATGAAAGTGACGTAATATATCACACGCAAAACAGTTCTCACACACCTAAAAGTTTGAAAAGTTTGAAATGTATCTCCTTAAATGCAAGAAGTGTTGTTAATAAGATTGAAGAAATTCAAACAATTATCAAAATCGAAAATCCTGATATATTTGTATGTACGGAGACGCATTTAAGTAAGGATATTTTATCTAATGAAATATTTCCACAAACGTATATCGTTATAAGAAAAGATAGAAATCGGCATGGCGGTGGCCTTCTTATTGCCTACAAAACCCATTTGTCTGTGACACCTAGACCAGACCTGGAAACAGATTGTGAGATCCTTTGGTGTGAAGTAATATGTCACGATAATAAATCTTTGTTTGTAGGTGTGTTTTATAGACCACCGAGCAGTAGTTTAGATGTGATTAAAGAGCTTAATAAATCTATGTCGATATTATCAAATCATGGTAAGAAGGCTAGAAATGTTATTCTAACCGGTGATTTCAATCTTCCTAAATTAAAGTGGCAAGACGGACATATTGTAGAAATAGATAATACTGATTTAACACAAAATATACTTACGATCATCGAGAACAATTTTTTATATCAACACATATCGCAAACTACAAGGATCACTGATACCACCAGTAGCATATTAGATCTTTTATTTACATCTGATCCATCCATTGTTAGTAATGTGAATATTATTCCCGGTATAAGCGACCATGAGGCTATTGTTTTTATTATTAATTGTACATTAAAGGGAAAAGGTTGCAAACCCAGAATGACTTATTCTTATTCAAAAGCAGATTTTAACAAATTTAGAAATGATTTAGAAAACGCACCATTAACGGAATCACTTGTAAAAGAGGACTTAGAATCATCATGGCAATCTTGGAAAAATATTATACTTAATGTTGTAGATAAGAACGTACCTCATAGAAAAGTAACAAGAAAATATCACGTTCCGTGGATAGATAAAGACGTTAAGAGACTGTTTCGGAAACGAAGGAAATTTTTCGAAAAAGCTAAAAAATCGAATTTACAATCCGACTGGAATAAATTTCGTAAAATAAGACGAGACACCAAAAGACTTGTTAAGCTAAAATATAAAGATTATTTGCAAAACAACCTCTGTGAGGACATCAAAAGTAACCCCAAAAGATTTTGGAATTTTGTTAAATCAAAGAAAAAAGTGCAAAACCCGATTCCGTGCCTGAAGGTAAATGG
The DNA here is from genome assembly GCA_035222895.1 of Strongylocentrotus droebachiensis. Taxonomy (NCBI): domain Eukaryota; kingdom Metazoa; phylum Echinodermata; class Echinoidea; order Camarodonta; family Strongylocentrotidae; genus Strongylocentrotus; species Strongylocentrotus droebachiensis. The sequence goes on from JAVYIG010007787.1 coordinate 87,756, forward strand.
AATTACTTTTACTGACGATAAAGAAAAAGTAGATACTCTAAACAAACAATTTGAGTCTGTATTTAAAGACACTAATGATGGTCCTTTTCCACCATGTGAAGAAAGAAATGATGTTCCTGCCATGAGTGATATTCATTGTTGTGTCGCTGACGTATGTAAGTTGCTCAAAAGCATTGACGTTAATAAGGCTCAAGGTCCTGATGGATTATCTCCCCGTGTATTGAAAGAAGGGGCGGAGCAGCTTGCACCCTCGCTTTGTCAATTGTTCAATATGTCACTTTCTAAAAGAGAGTTACCATTGACTGGCGAAGAGCAAACGTGTCTCCCCTTCTTAAGAAAGGTAACAAAGAAGACCCGGGTAATTATCGCCCAATATCACTTACTTCAATTACTTGTAAACTACTCGAAAAATTTGTTTGTAAACATCTTGTTGATCATTTTAATCTACATAATGTCTTATGTGATAACCAGCATGGTTTTCGCGAAAAGCGGTCATGCGAGACTCAATTGATTGAAGCTATTCACGACTGGAGTAGTTGGATGAACTCCGGCTATAGTGTTGACATAGCATATTTAGACTTCGCTAAAGCGTTCGATAGCGTGTCGCACAATTTATTAGAACGAAAGTTAAAAATGTATGGTATTCAAAATTCAAATTTAAAATGGATCATGAATTTTTTGAAAAATCGTTCACAACGAGTCGTCCTCAATGGTGAATACTCTAATTGGGTAGACGTAAAATCAGGTGTACCACAAGGGACAATTTTAGGTCCAATCACATTTTTATGTTTCATAAACGACATTTCCTATAATATTGATTCAACTATAAGACTTTACGCAGATGATTGTATTTTATATAGGCCTATCCACTCTATTGAAGATTGCAAACTTTTACAAAAGGATTTAGAAAATTTAGATAAGTGGGCAAATTCATGGCTACTTGATTTCAATGTAAACAAATGTAAGATAATGCAAATGTCAAGAAAGTCCTCTAAACCACAGTATGAATATAAATTGGGTGGACATAAATTAATAAACACTAAGTCAGAAAAGTATTTGGGCATTACTATAAATGATACCCTTAATTTTAATTCTCATTGTAACGAAACATACGCAAAGTGTAGTAAGATTGTAGCTATAATCAAAAGAAATTTTCTTAATTGCCCACGTTCTGTGTTTAAAACCTTATATGACTCTCTTATACGTCCATGTCTAGAATATTGTTGTATTGCATGGGACCCCTATAGAGTTTCACATATAAATATTATTGAACGTGTCCAAAAACGATATTTAAGAATGATGTTTAGAGACTGGGAAACAAGTTACCATGAACTATTAGAAAAATCAAGTTTTGCTAAATTAGAAGAAAGACGCAAGTACCACAGATTAGTCATGTTTTATAAAATAATAAATAATATGGTAAATGTTGGTCCGATTGAAAAAATTATACGTGCTCACAGAATTGGGCGTAATGATCATAATATGAAAATGTACGTACCATTTGCAAAAACAGATTATTTCAAAAACTCTTTTTATATAAGAACTGCCAATGAGTGGAACATGCTCCCAAGTAATGTTATTAATAGTCCATCTCTTTCAACTTTCAAAATATCATTAAAAAGTTGCTTACATATTTAACTTTTTAAACTCCGCAATAACAATTTGTTTTTACATTTTTATACAATTACATCCAAATTCGCGCAATATCAACTACATTTTAATTTTTACCTAAGATCATGCTGCAAAATTTCTTATATAGCATTTTTGATCCCTGAAATATCCAATCATTTGTATATTCAATAATGCTGTTTTGCAATCAATAATATTTTATGTATTTATTTTCGCTCTACTACATTGTGTATATAATTATTTGATGTATTATCGTGTTTGATATCATTTTTTTGTTGTAACTATGTTATGCAATAATAATATTTTTGTACTTTGCTTTTTATCAGGGATGCAGACTTGTACGGGTTTTTCAAACCCTTTTCTGCATCCCTAGACATGCTTGTCTGAATAAATACAATACAATACAATACAATCAACAGGTAGAAAAGACTGATCCAAATGTATCGTCTGTGGGGTATAGTTTTCAATTATAAAGCTTTTAAAGTATTCGAAACATTGCCTGACGCTTGAATAACGTAACTGAGTACTTTAGATGTCAACTAGAATTGATACTGTTCCTATACGATACAAGAGAGTCTCAAAGAAGGCCTTAATATTTTGTTAGTAACATCATGCATCCCTCTCTCTCTCTCTCTCTCTCCCTCTCGGCTCTCTCTCTCTCTCTCTTTCCCTCTCTCTCTTTCTCCCCTCCCCTCCTTCTTTCTCTCTCTCTCTCTTTCTCTCCCTCTCTTTCTCTCTCTATCTTTCTCTCTCTTTCTCTCTCTCTCCCTCCCTCCCTCCCCCCTCTCTCTCTCATGCATGTCAATGTTACGAATACACTCCAACCTATGTCTGGATCTTCTGCTATCAGGGCCACTGGGAAATTCCGAGCGGAAAATATTCCCACAGACTTAATGGAAAGTGTAGCAAACTTTTGTTCATTATTATTTTGTACGCAGCTAAATCGTCTACATCACAAATTTTAATTAATTCAATATATAGAAATTAAACATATGATATGTCAAATTCCATTACCAACTTTTTGTTGAAATTTGAGCCTGCTGTGTGAAATATATTTTAATTTTAATTTGTTTGAGGGTATTCCATTTAAATTTTATGGTCAACTAAAATATATGCCATGCAGGAGTACAGTAAGTAAAAGGAAAAACAGTTCATGTGATTCCATTACTGAACGTATAATTGCCTCAGTGTCCTCATGACCGGGCAATAATGCTTAATTATAATGTTACCGTCATTACAGATATTGAAAACGGAAATGAATGTGTCACAAGCAGTATAAGTGTAATTAATCCAACTAGTTTCTAGGTATATTATCTCATGAATATAACGATGACATCTCTACAGAATTAGAGATGAAATGTCAGTTTTATGTCAAATTTTAATTAAGATTTCAGCAGATCTTAACATATATATAGGCATAATAGAACTCCAATAAATAAAAAACAATATTCACTGATTTTACGTGCTAATGTCATAAGCAACATGAAAAGTTATCTTACATAATACCCAATCAGGTATACATGTCTGGGATGAAAAATAAAAACATTTACAGTATAAATATGGTTTGTATAGAGTATAGAATTCTATGTGATCCGCGACACTCTTATAAATAAAATAACTTGACAACGATGATTTGTTTCCAGGAGAATTAAGTTTATTACTTGTAAAAACCGTTGTTCACGATGGAAGAAAAAAAAAATAATAAAAAGCTTTCTTTCTAGGATCGTTGAAGAAAAGATCGAAATACTTAGCATCACCATGCAGTAAATCAATAATAGGTACAATTTTACTTCTGAAAATAATTGTTTTAAAGATAATTCCAAAAAGAATCAAGATCATTAATCAATGATTTTTAGGGTTATTCTTATTGAAAAGGAACATGATTGATCCTTTAAAAAAATATAATTTTCTCTTATTTTTAAGGATTTAGTGTCCTATACAGTGCAAATAATTGAGGATCAACGTGATTACTTTTTATCTACAATGATGTACCAATGTGTTCTCAGTATTGCACCAATATGCAATGAGATTGAAGCGTATTTCGATAGACATGGACTGAATACGCGTAATGCTATAGTTCCTTTAAAGTTGTCAGCCTAAAGCAAACATTCAACTTTATTGTCAGTCTTTAAAAATATGCCGGTGCTAAATTGAAATCTCTTACCCAAATAACTTTCAAAATGCTCAGTCTCTGGAAATTTTCAAATTATTGTACAAAAAAAATAAATCAAAGTCGAATCCATTGAAATTACCTCAACCTCTAAGCTAAAACCTTACATTTGATTACTTTTATAGCACTATATTTATGTTGATATTGTTATATGTAGCCTTTATTTATCATTTAGAATCCTTTTTGTTAAGGCCTTGAATAATTATACTACCATATTTTGTATTACACGATGTATTGTGTATTTTACTTTGTTATATACTTTGTTATTTTTACTACTTTTTAAAATGCTTTTGATACCAGGTCCAAGATGCAAAACAGATTTATTTTTGATCTTGTGTACATGTATAAATAGGCCTATGTATAAATAAATAAATAAATAAATAAATTATAACAAGGACATTGAAACTTACCTTGTTATATCAGTCTTGTAAAGTAAAATATCAGTTGAAAAAAATATATATACATAAAGAACTGGTCCAAAAGCGACTTGGTTATGTGAAGTATCATGTTATACGAGAGGTGTTTATATCAAGTTCCCCTTGTATAATTATTTCATATAAATTGATGAGTAAACCTACATTCACAACCATGTCTATGTAGTACTTGGAGAGGGAAATCCACCCGAGCAAAATCATAATTTGTTTTTAAATCATTATCTCACAGTCAATTATGTATTGACTGTTCATGTAGAGCGAAGTCAGAATTATCGTGCGTCTAAAGAGAGAGATTCGTTAATTTCGTCTAAAAGATTTGTTTTCTTTCTCATCACAAATTCCACATTTTCCAGGTGCATTCTCTCAGTAGATGTGGACACAAGCCCGTCGATCTTTGATTATTTCTTTTGACCATCCACGGTGCCCATGCCCGTCTCGTTAGATGGTGGTAGTGATTCGGTAGAAGCTGATTGAGTCGTCACTTTTGTAGGTCCTCGATTCAACTCGGTCTGTACCGCAGAATACATTTTGACCGGAGCACTCTTTCCCTGAGCATTACAGCCCGTCAGTATACCACACTTCTCTTGTTCATTTTTCTCATTCACTAGAGCCAGCTTCTCCTTTGGATTGTACCACGCTTTGCGACAGCAAAATAATGCAGCGAATAGCCAAAATATGAACAACGGTGATAGGGATAACAAAATGATGACAGTGATATCTTGCGAGGACGTGAAGAATGAGGACGATGATGATGACCACGATGATGATCCGTGATATCCTCCGGTGTTGACCCGTCCTCCTCGAGATGAACCTGTATGAAAAAGCACATTTAATAGAAATAATCTTTTACAATAGAAATGAAGATTCACAATCTGTTAAAACATGTTTTTTATGTTTATATATATCTGTCCGGTATGAAAACAAAGTTTACTCAATAAAATAATAAAATGAATATGATATTTAGCCATTATACCGTCCAAATAGAAATAGTGTAGGTTTGTCATCAAGAAATCAACAAAAAAGACCCTTTAAAATATGTTTACATATTGAATATGATAATGATGACGAGATGAAACTGATAACAAGAGTTTTATATATTTTTAAAATATAGGGTAATGAAATCAAAGAGGGTATGCTTGAATAAATAAGACAGTGATTGCAATAATAGAATCAATAGGCACAACAATACGACACAATAAACAAATTTGATAACATTTTGTAATTCTATAGTTTTCATACAATATTGATTATCATAATGGGTATCTATATCAAGATAGTGCTAGACGGTGCCGTCAACCACTGTCCATCTATATGGTAATATTAATATGAGAGGTGTTTATAACAAGTTTTCATTGTATTCTATAATGACAAATTGAGTTAAATCTACATTCACAACCATATTGAATAGTATTTCAATTTTGAAGAATATATTTATGTAGTACTTGAAGATGGAAATCCATCAGAGCAAAACAGTTATTGGTTTTTAATTCATTATCATAGTCAATGTTGCAGTTCATTAACCACCATTTTGTCAACAGACATATTTTCATAATATACATAATAGGTGTACAATCCATGCTCTTGTCACTTTGCAAAAGCAAAATGCAGCTATCAATCCCGGTCCCCCCCCCCCCCCCCCCCCCCCCACTCCGAGAACGGAGGGACTTCATGCGTGTTACCAAAATGTCCGGTAAAGGGGTACTTTTCGTGCGACAAAGTCCGGCCCGAGAATTGTAAAAAAAAAGGGGTGTATTAACTTTTCACCCGGAGATTTCTTTAAAAAGGGGGTGTTTACACTTTTTTCTTTCATCTCTTTGGACTTCTGAGAAATTGTTCCGAATTTAGGGGGGTACATTTAGCATTTTTCATGATTTAGGGGGGTCTCCAAGGTAGGAAAAGCCCGAGAAAAGCCCGCGAAAGGGGGGTTCGGAAATGTTGGCAGTCCTCAGATAGGGGGTGCTTTCAAAAAGAGGGAACAAGCATATGCGTACCCTAAATAACACTGAGTGGGGGGGGGGGGGGGGGGGGCCGGGTCAATACAGTTATGAACAATGGTACAAAGGATAACAAAAGGACGAAAGCGGTACCGGGTGAGGACGATGTTGATGACGGCTGTGATGATCCGTGATGTCCTCCAGTGTTAGAGATCCGTGATCCTTGAGATGAACCTGTGTGAAAAAGCACATTGTAATATAAATGATCTTTTACAATAGAAATGAAGATCTCTATCTGTTAAAACATATTTTGTATGATTATATAGGCTTAGATCTGTCCGGTATAAAAACAAAAATGTACTGAATAAAATAGTAAAATAAAAAATATATTTAGACATTATAACGTCCAACTCTAATATAAATAGTGTAGGTTTGTCATCAAGAAATCAATCAATAAAAACCCTTTAAAGTATGTTTACATATCGAAAATAATAATGATGACGAGATGAAACTGATAAGACGAGGTTGATCAGTAAACAAAATAATAGGGTTATGAAATTAAAGAGGGTATGCTTGTATGAATAAGACAGTGATTACAATAATAAAACCAATAGGCACAGCAATACGAGATAGTAAACCAATTTGATAACATTTTGTAATTCTATAGTTTTCATATAATATTGATTATCGTAATGGGTATCTTATCAAGAGAGTGCTAGACGGTGCCGTCAACCACTGTCCATCTATATGGTAATATTACTATGAGAGGTGTTTATAACAAGTTTTCATTGTATTCTATAATGAAAAATTGAGTAAATCTACATTCACAACCATATTGAATAGTATTTCAATTTGAAGAATATATTTACACTCTAAAAAATATTGGGCAAAAAATTGCCCAATTTTTACCTAACATGAGGGCGATTATGACTGTGTCCAACCAACTGTTGGGTATATTAATGATTTTGCATGATTTACCCAGTGTTGGATAAAAAGAAAATACCCAACTTTTAACCAACAAAAATTTACCCAATCAGAAATTCACCCAATTCTCACAATAATGTGTAGCATAAGTTACACACTAGTTAGGCAAATAAGTTGGATAAAATATTATATGCAAAAGGAGATTAGTGCCGCGGCGGGACTCGAACCGCGGATCTTGTCTTGTAATCCATAGTCCTGTAAAATATCCACTCGACCACGACACCTCTAATAAATGAACAAAACCCTATTGTTGAATAATAATGTAGCCCGACTTACGTTTGCCCAGTTACATCTGCCCAGCTTATTTTGAACATTTAATTGGGTAAATACATGTAGTAAATGGTTGGGAGAAAATAACCCAAATGTTGGACAAAAATGGCCCAACTCTAATTTGCCCAATGACATTACCCAACCTATTTTTTTTACCTTTCATTGGGTAACTTCATATAGTAAACGGTTGGGAGAAAATAACCGAATTATCGGACAAAATTTGCCCAACTTTGAATTTCCCAGTAACATCTGCCCAACTTTTTTTTACAGTGTAAGTAGTACTTGAAGATGAAAACGATGAAAGGGATAACAAAACGATCAAAGTGGTACCGTTCGAGGACGATGTTGATGACGGCGATGATGATCCTTGATTTCCTCCAGTGTTGACCCCACCTCCTCGAGATGAACCTGTATGAAAAAGCACATTGTAATAGAAATAATCTTTTACAATAGAAATGAAGATTCTCAATCTGTTAAAACATTTTTTTTTTTTTTAATGTTTATATAGTTATGTGCGGTATAAAAACAAAGTTTACTCCAAAAACAAAAACAAAATTAATATGAAATTTAGCCATTATACCGTCCAAATCTGATATAAATAGTGTAGGTTTGTCATCGAGAAATCAACAGAAAAAGATCCTTAAAAATATGTTTTACATATTGAATAAGATAATTATGACGAGATGAAAAGTGATAACAAGAGTTTTATATATAAACAAAACAAAAAAAGGGTAAAGAAATCAAAGAGGGTATGCTTGAATAAATAAGACAATGATTAAAATAATAGAATCAATAGGCACAACAATACGACACAAAAAAACCAATTTGATAACATTTTGTAATTCTAGAGTTTTCATATAATATTGATTATCATAATGGGTATCTATATCAAGATAGTGCTAGACGGTGCCGTCAACCACTGTCCACCTAGTATTATGATAATACCAATATGAGAGGTGTTCATACAATTTTCAATTGTATTCTATGACAAATTGATAAGTAAACCTACATTCATAACCATGTCAAAATATTGAATAGTATTTCAATTTGAAGAATATATTCATGTAGTACTTGAAGATGGAAATCCATCCGAGCAAAACAGCTATTGGTTTTTAATTCATTATCTCAGTCAATGTTGTAGTTCATTAACCACCATTTTGTCAACAGACATATTTTCATAATATACATAAAAGGTGTATAATCCATGCTTTTGTCACTTTGCAAAAGCAAAATGCGGCTATCAATACAGTTATATTATGGTAAAAAAGATAACAAAGGGACGAAAGCAGTACCGGGCGAGGACGATGATGACGACGACGCTATGAGTAATCCTATAGGGGGATCGTTCTGTGTTGGTGTTCGTCGAGACCAACCTGTTTGAAAGAACAGATAGTAATATATATATATATAATCTTTTACAATAGAAATGATGTTTCTTTATCTGTCAAAACATGTTTTAAATGTTATAGATCTGTCTGGTACGAAAACAAAAATTGAATGAATAAAATAACCGTCCAAATCTAATACAAGTAGTGTAGGTTTGACATTTAAAAATCGGATCAACAAAAACGCTTTAAAGGTTGATTATAATATTGATGACGAGAAGAAACTGATAACAAGAATTTTATGAAGAAAAAAAATAGAGATATGAAATAAAAGAGGGTATGATTAAGATAGTGATTACAATAATAGAATCAATAGGCACAAAAAATACGACATAAAACCAAGATTTGATAATATATTGTAATTCTAGAGTTTATACTTTATAGTATCTTGTAATTTTAGAGTTGTCAGACCACTCTTTTAAAAGGATTTTTTAATTATTCAATTTCCTATGGTGGCTCCTAAGGGACACGTAGACGCAAAATTTGACGTATACCTATGCAAGGGTTTTATTGTCTTTTTACGTCCAAGACGTGAAGAAGAAAAAAATCTGCGTCCAATATTCACGTCTGCGTGC
>JAVYIG010007788.1:0-52500 GCA_035222895.1 Strongylocentrotus droebachiensis
CATTTTTGATAACAAACTAGATATATATTTTGTTGTTTTGAAATAAAAAAAATCAAAAGAAACGACTGAATACGAGATTACATACATTTTTTCTTCGTTGTACAATTTACTACAAAGTTAATGGCGGCCGAAATAACGATTTTCGCTCCACATATGTTCAATTTTGTGCAAACTTAGTATGATTTATACTATGAAGAACAATACAATCGTTAATTTTTGTATTTTAGGGTTCTCTTTCCCCATGTAATCTGACTTTAGAAGGGACCTTTTATTCTCGTCGCAAGGGACGCCGCCACGGAGCCTCGTAGGCTACGAATCGAGTGCTAAACCCACCCCTACAGCTCCCGCCAAGACAAGGGTCACTGAATGCTGAGCTCGGATAGATAGGCTGGGCTGAAGAGCGAAGATCGCATAGGATAGGATGGGTGTATCACAAGTTTCACAACCAAAGTCAAACTCGCAATGAAACTGGCTGCTTATACTGGAGATTCAATTTAATTTTTAGACTCGTTCTTGTGACTTTTGCTGTTGATTGTGCAGAATGACGACTGGAAAGATGCAATGGAAAGATTTGTATGTGAAGCATTCAAACTTTGTTAACCCCCCTGGCGAAAGAAGACATGAGATAGATTCGAATCCAACTGTTCCCTACTGTCTGCATTTACAAGCTGTTGAAGGAATACATTTGGTAAGTAGATAATCAATGTCAGATATTGAATTTGTCAACAGAGTACAGTAACAATCCTGATATGACCCAGCAAGCAAGATACAGATGTAAAATGACTATGGTGCAAGACCCGAAGCTGGGACACCCCCCTCCCCCCCCTTGAAGTTAGACCTGGAAGCTTGCAGCTGGAGATGCTTTCTTCCAGAAGCTTTGGTATTCAAGGTATTCAAGGTAACAACTAATGTAATGGTTAGATCTAAGTAGGTAGATCTACATGTAAGTCACTAAGTGGATGCTGTTGCACAACTGTTGCACGTCGAAAGTTGGTTTATGCAAGACACACTGGAGTATTTAAAAGACTAAAGTAAAGAAAATTAACAACACTCACAGTATTTGATTGCAAGAAATGCAGAGAGATAACGAATGGAGTGGTGGAGGTGCAAGAAGGGATTTACATGTAGATCTGCATGTTGCTGTTTATCTGCTACATGTTTTACCCAACGTTCAGAGGAAGAAGAATGATGAAAAAAGAAGAGGAAGATGATCAATTAAGTTGTAAATTAGAATAGAAAGAGGAGAAGGAGAATGATGGAGAAGAGAAGAAACAACAACAACAACAATATGAAAAACAAAAGCAATAACAATAAACAACTAGAATCTACAAAAAATTAAAATTACATTTACAAAATGAGAATATTTTACAAAGATCCTGATTTCGACTCCCACCCAGGCGGATGACTGAAGCCTGCGTTGTGTGTTAACGTGCCCCTTCCCTTGTTCATAGACGCAGGTTATGTCAAGTGGAAAACACTCTGTCCCTCGGATAGGACGTTAAATGGAGGCCCCGTGTAGAGAAGAGTCACTACCTTAAGCTTTGCACGTAAGAACCCACTGCACTATTCGTATAAGAGTAGGGGGAAACCCCGGTGTAGTGGTCCACCTGCACACACCCCCAGTATAGTACGATAATACTCTGTAAAGAGGTCTGTACTCAAAAAGGAAGAAGAAGAAGATACATGTACATGTACATGTACATGTACATGTATGATCAATGCCTGTGTGAAATTTTGTCTGATAAAACTAAAGAAAGCTAACAAAGGTCTAAGGGAGACCTTCTCAATTTGTGCACTTGCGGTCAATCGGAGTGGCGCGCAACTTTTGCCTTAAACAAATATTTAAAAAAAATATATTTTATAATTAAAAACTCAGGAAAATCAAAAAGACACACTCAAAGTTAAACCCAAAATGTCTGCTTAACAAACAGGAAAAAAGGGTAATTTAATGTTTTTTACCATTTTTTACGACTCTTAATTTATCATAACCTGAGCTCTAAAAAACAATGAGCTTAGGATGTGCTACATGTACCAATTTCAACATTGCCAATCTCTTGAAACGTATCTTGTGTTTGTTTGATTTTCACTTACATGTACTTTTGACATTTCCTGTGTTTATTGCATCAAAATAACTACCGGTACATATAAATTTACCTCCAGTGTGATTGTACCCAGGAATTGTAGGCCTACTAAATTTTGTTCACATCAGTATAAAATCATGACTGATATACATGTACCGGTACATGTATTTTTGAATAAAAAGGTGTTAAAAATGCCACATCTGGGCCTTTAGAAAGCCCTACTAAAATACACCAGCTTCAAGGGAGCTTTGCCCCTGGATCCCACATTTTGTTTGCTCCCTCGCAACAAATTCAAACATACATTGTACAGGTTGGCACTTCAACTAAAAATACTTTTTAGCACTTCTAATAAGAAAGTTGAGAAGGCCTGGTATAAGGTATGATTTTCAAGTTATGTACATCTACACTATGTAGAATGCAGTACACATACAGTACTTAATTACTTACAGTACATCTACATATTGTGTGTGCATCATGGAACAGACTCATTCAATGGAATTTATGAATATACCTTGCTGCCATCTATTGGCCAGAATATGCCAGTTGAAAATGAATAAGTTCAAGTACAAGTGTGTGTACTCTGTAGTATGCAATGAGTGATGTTGCTCTTATTGTATGAAGCTGTCAAATATTAAAAATGCAAGAATAGTATTCTCATCATCAAAACTTGGACAAACAATACTCAAGTTGGGTACACGTACAAACATGGATTTGAGGGGGGGGGGGGGGGGGGGGGGTGGAGAACTGAATTTATCCAAGAAAAAGTATGCTGTGAGGAACTTTATGAATTCTTTGCCTAAACATGGGTTGTTATTTTTTGCAGTGATTTTTAAAAATTTGTAAATTTAATTTGATAAGAAACCTATGTACATACAGGAAAAAAGGAGATGTATCATTGGCATCATGGTTCTTTAATAACTTGTCATACACACGTGTACATTGTAACTACAAACTTCATATCTTCTTCTTGTCTTTTGTTGTTGCACAAGTATGCCTTCCAAAATTCAAGTGGATTCAGGCATTCAGTGCCTTGCTGTACTTAAATCATCATCATTATTATTAAGACATTTGCTAAGACATTTGTATTAAGCGCTATATAAAAATTAAATATTATTAAATATTATTATTAGTAGTAGTAATGGGTGGTATTCCGGTAGCGCGTACTAAGTTAGCGCGTACTTAGTTAGTTCACACTTTTATGGAGTGCCTGTTGTAAACTAATTTACCCTGTACAGATTATTTAAATCCTTCAATGAAAAGTGTCCAAAAAATTAATTTTGCAATGAAATGGGAAGAAAAAGATAATATGAGTATGAACTGAATTTTAACAAAGTCTTTGGTAGATTATCTTTGTAATGAATATTGAAGGAGGAAGATGAAACCTAGCATTCCATAGAAGTGTGAACTAAAATTCTTGTTTAGTCTGGACTTAGTCCCGGCTTAACTTATGAGAATACCACCCACAGTACTTAGTAGTATTATTTTTATTTTATTTTTCTTATTATTACTATTTTTTCTTATTATTGTTAATCAAATAATTATTATAATAAGTATTGTTATTATTTTTTGTATTTATTTGTCGTATTATTATTGTTATTATTACATGTATGTACATGTACATGTACATGTGTACATTTTTCTGTCAACCTAATTTCTATCATCTCACTCAAAGAGAAAGCCCTAAAGCAAAATTCAGATATTAAAACAACAACAAATCTTCATATTTTCTTCATTTACATAGTAAGATTTTTTCAAAGAAAAACTAATTTTGTATTGTAATTATTGAAAACAAATAATGATAATGTGTAGTTGAAACCATAGTACCGGTATGTACACAAAATGTATTAGTAGTCCAAGCAATGTACCATAGGCCTATGTACATGTACATGTACAGTACAGTCATGTACCCTGTCTGTTATTAACAAATTAGCATAGTACACTTATTAAATCACAGAATTTGGTTACTGAAACTGCTCAATTACATTTTTGGTAAGCAAGTGAAACAAACATACCGTATTTGTCCTGATGCACATGGACACATGTACATTTATACGGAGCACTCATGGATGCATTATAGCATTAAAGTGAAGGTTCATTGAAATTTGGAAAATGGGCAAATGTACATCTACACCTCTACAAGGTTGCTGAGAACATTAACCAAATGAGCAAAGTACCTTTTAAGCCCTCACTTTTGTGAGGAATAAGTTAAATGCAATTTTGATACCCTTTTCTGAACCCACTCACAAAGTGAAATGACGGTGTCATTTACATGCGAAACGATGATGTCACAATATGAACAACCTGCATCACGCATTCAGGACAATGTTGGATACCCATTGCAAATTTTAGATGGGGGTTAACGTTGTTTGTATATTTACCGCCAGTGGTGATATTTCCTTATTTTTGGCATTTCGAATGAGACACACAGAATAAATAGCCATTTAAAGGCACACTGTCCTACTTGTAGCTACTTGCTCCTTCTATATAGAAAACTTCCCTCATCGGTGCCTGTTGGTCCCCCATGATCCTCTTTTTCTTATGTTAAATGAGAGCTGAGTTAATGAGATAGCCACCTGTCACAGTGACCTCGCTGGCTCGCTGGGCGGTCTAATCCCTTCTGGCTGAAGTAGTAAAGCCTACCTTTAAGCAAATTTATAGCAATAAGAAGCCACCATCACCCTCATCATGTTCACTAATTTGTGGGCAGGTTTGTGACCAGTCAAGTATTCTTACAAACCACTTGCTGAGAAGCACCCGATTTGCTATACAGTGAAACCTGCTTAACTAGTGACCACCTGTCTACCACATTTGTTGTTTCCTTTGAAAATGGTTTCTCATTTAAACATTTACTAAGGGAATTATAAGGACAACCTGCCTATAAAGACCACTTTTTGTCTACTTGGGAGGTCTTTATAGACAGGTTTCACTGTATGTAGTCACGAGCTCAATGTTAGAGATGACTTTCTTTCTTCTCGGCACCATCCATCAGTCGTAATTCATTCACCCTACAGCCCTCTGGCACCCTATCAATTGAAGTACGAGGCTGTGGTGGGGAGTGGGGGGGGGGGGGGGCATTCACACCACCAACCACATGTACATGTACTGTAGCTCTGCCGATTGTGACAAAACCAATCATGCGCTTCCCCGCATCCACTTAGAACGCGGGCAAGACCAATGTCAAGTTACAGCCCCCTTGCCTTTATTCATTTCAAGGATGCTCATTGTGTCTTCGTTCAGCTTTGTGTACAATGTGGCATTTGCAGAGATGCGGTTTCAGTTTGCTATGGCAACGCAAGTGTTCTACCTGAACATCTAATTGCAGTCTTGCATGGATATTTTTCATCAGTATTTTCTTGCATAGAAGATTTATAGTGGAATTTATTTTATGACAGTTCATTCATTCCAAGAAAAGCTTTTGGAAATGTTATGGATCATTCTCTATTCATTGTGGGTGTGTGGAGTACGATGTTGATTTGATGCCGCCTCCTGGACAGCCTTTAAAGTTTGTCTTCATTTGGTCATTTCAGGATATGGATATATACATTTGTAGATATAATGTTTGAAATATAATATCTTGCTTCATGCTCTTCCAATGACTGATTTTTGAAATGTCTCTTGCTTAATTGGTCCATGCAGCCTGCTTTGGTCTCCTCTGGGGGGCATTTCACAAAACTTGTCATCAGTGACAAATGACAGTTTTTGTTATAAGCTACTGAAATCCTTGCTTCTGATTAGTTATCAGCAGATTTGTCACTGATTTTTGTCATTTGTCATTGAATAAAGGCTTTGTGAAACAGGCCCCTGTGTCTTTGTGGGTCAAGTTTGATTGTATTGCTGATTTTCAAGTTTTAGAACAGTATGTTGAATGTTCTGGAAATGGATTTGGATGCTTTCAAGGTATTTAACAAATTGTGTGGAATGCTGTGCTTCAGCTTGCAGACCTTTCAATAACTGCGAAGCAATGTGACTTTGCATTTGAATCGATCAGGAGGCCCATTTCTACTGACAAAACAAGATATTTAAAAAATTCTCCTATTTTTTCTGTTAGGGGGGGGGGGGATGTTTTTGTATTACAATGTGTAGGTAGGCCTACTGTAATGTGTATTTTATCTAAAATATTCTTTTTCTCAATGCATATGAAATGCTTACTTTATATGCTTATTTTTATATATAAAATATATGAGAAAATCAGTTTCTCAAAAAAAAAAAATGGTAATCTACAGTTATTGGAAATGGTTGGTGATGTAAACAATTACGTGTACCCATGAAATCATAATATAAAGATAAGTAACCACTTAGTCTACAGCGATGGGTTATCTTCATATCATTTATCAATTTACAACTTTTAAATTATCTGCTTGAGTATCCTTAAAAACCCTTTTCTTTTATTGTTTGTTTTTGCTTTTAACCCAGTCAACGTACATGTATAATGTACATTGCAAAATTACCCTTTAAATGGACTAACATTGTTGAAGGTTGATGAAAAAAAAGTGTGTTTTGTGTATTCGTTCTACTGTACTAACCCTCTAACCTGCAAAGAAACCTGACAAAATTCTCAAACCACAAAGATATTATAACAAATAAATTGATTTCACTGATTGCTAATTCCTCAGCATGATGTGGGAGAAACAGACACTCATGTTGGCTTAAAAAATCATGTATTTTCAATGAATAAAATGAATGTGATGATCTTTAGATTTATCTTTGCGGAAATTCCTTGTCAGTTCAGGAAAAAATGAAATGAATTTATATAAATTCTGATATGGTAACAAATATTGCAGAGGTAGTGTACATGTACATGTAGACACTTCGTCTTATAATGTTCAGTGGATATTGATTCCATACATTGTACACCTATTGTACATGTATGTACATGTACATGTACACCCTGTATGCTGTTATTTATGATGGCAATTTGTTCTGCTCTTTGCACTTTTCACACACACTTAATTGTCAATGCATGTCATAGAAGTTTGGAATATCAATTCTTCACAATTACAGATGATATTTGCCTTACTTTTGGGTCAACATTGTGTGTTTAGGGATGTTTGCTGTATCCATAAACACCGTGCTTCTACTATTGTATTATGACTATATTCAGTATGATTTGATTGATAGTCAAACATCTCTCTTTAGGCCTGTTTTTATCAGCTCGAGATTGCCAAATATCCCGCTATTTGAACTACGGTATCCCGATTGCAAATTTATTATCCAGTTAATTTGTGCTTCATCAGCCTGAAGTTGCAATTAGCAGGATATTTGGTTGAGATCCGAAGATATATATCTTGGGTTAGTTTGCAAAATATCCCGCTATTTGGCCGGTGCGCCTTCACCAGCCCGAAGACTCGCACCATGCGCTATCGCTGGGCAAAATATCTCGAGCTAAATTCTCGAGCTCGAGTTTCAAGTTTCAAGGTCAAGTCTCGAGCTGATGAGGACGTGATTTGTAACTTCGGGATTATTTCCCAAATCAGAAATAGCGAGATATTTGGCAATCTCAAGCTGATGAGGACAGGCCTTTTATGAGCCCAGACCTCCAAAGCTGATGAGGACGCGATTTGTAACTTCAGGATTATTTCCCAAGTCTGAGAATAGCGGGCTATTTGGCAATCTCGAGCTGATGGATACAGGCCTTTTATGAGCTCAAAGCTCCATTCCTTCACAGTCAATGCCAAGTGAAAGACATTATTATTTCATGTCCAATGCTGGACCCCGTTTCACAAAGCCTTTTGTCAATACCAAATGACAAAAATCAGTGACAAATCTGCTGATAACCAATCAGAAGCAAGGATTTCAGTAGCTTATAACAAAAACTGTCATTTGTCACTGATGACAAGTTTTGTGAAACACCCCCCTGGTCTCAAATTTGATGCAGTGAATCTTGGAAGTTCATGGACATTCAATTCTCATGCAGTGCTTTTTTTCATCGTGATTTATGGGGAATCTGTGACTCATTTCCAGGGCTACACCTGTACATGTAATTTCAACTTGATTCGTGTAAATGCTTTTCAAGGATCTCTAAATGAGGATTTATTGCAAATTCAGGAAAAGCTTGAACATCACATTGGAGTTACTACAGTATGTAACAGTATCTTCAGTGAATTACAGGCATTGGTATGATTGCAAGGCATGTTGGGAGTGGTTCTGATGGTGGAATCTTAGAATCTTTGGTCTGTTGTTGTGACTTACTGTGTGCAGCATTCTGTCTAGATTTCATTTGGAGTTTCATTTTTAATCCTGCAGCAATTGATAATGAGAGGTCTATCAGAGTGACCTGTTTTAGACAGGGTTGAGGACTCCTGTTTCATCTCATTTGAAGACAAGCGAGGAATGTTGTTTAAAGGTATAGACCAGTTCTGGTCATGCGATTGCACTGTGAAAGAAACGTTGTGAATCGATCAGATAGCTTTTAAGTATTGGTGTATACTGCAAGGTTCTGGAATCATCAAAATGATAAGAAATTTGGCCCAGTCTTGGTAAAGTTACAAGCACTGCACAGAAATATGTATATGGGACTACCCTATATCTAGGCAGTCCAGATAGATATAATAATTTACCAAATATATCAATTAGTACCGGTAGGCGGTTTCCCGGCAAAATTTGTATCATCACGTATTAGTCAATATTCTTTCACATGATTGGTAATAAGAGCTTCCATTTCATTTTTTGAAATGGAGGCGTTTCCAAAACTGGTCTTTACCTTTAATTCTGTGATAAAGGGAAAGTCCCTCCTGGCATCAAGTTGGTTTCAGTTGGTTTGGTTTGATGATTTCTTTTACCTGACTGCTAAGAAAGCAGGTGTATGCTTGAAGCAACCAAGATTCCCAATAATAGCAGACGAATGATTGAATTAGATCACTGAAAAGTTGAGGAAAACTAAATAAGATACGGAAGTGATATGTTTTAAATGAAATGTTGTGGGGCAGGTCCAAGCTATTTGCTTTGTGACGTACGGGACATTCAGAGACTTTAAACAAGAAATAGCAATGGATGAAATTATTTATATGGCTATCTTTTGGTATGAGTCTATGGCTATTATGGGCTAGTTCATTTGTTGAAAGTTTTGGTTCTGACCAATTCATAAATTATTTTTTAATGTAATTAATGTGCTGCGTGACGTACGGGACCAGAGAATTTCAGACTTTTTCAAAAATTAGTTCATCGTAAAAGTTCTCTGAATTTATTAAGTTTTGAGATTTATGGTAATGATATCTTAATTCATTATGGATTCAAGCATTAATCACAACTATTACCATATTTTTCTGACCTTCCGTTGTTATGTAATATACCAAAACATAAATGTGTGTATGTGACGTACGGGACACGTGACGTACGGGACAACTTTTCCCTATGGGAAAATGCATTGAAATGAAGAATTTTCGTCAAAATTTGTTAAATGTGAACAATTTTAACTTAAATCAGTGACAATTAGTGTGTTTTAGAACCCAATTAGATCCTCTGACCCTCACTTAATATCCTCTGTGTTAATTTATGAGGTAAATCAATACAAATATTACTTTAATAAAGAAAACAAATTGAATTACATTCATACACACTACAATGTATAGTACCGGTACCATTTTTATTCCATTTACCCATCTATCATGTGTAGTCATGCTTCTTTTCTCATTTCTTTCATCCATTCCATTCAACATTCCTAAATGTTTTTAAATAATGATTAATGTTTTAAACACAGGGGCACACTCGGCACATCATATTTTGTCAAAGAACATTTCTTATGCTCTAAGTGTTTGTGAACGAAGATACATTACAAATATGAAGTCTTTTCTTCATAGCTTGGTTGAATACTTGATAGTAATATCATAGAATTTTGAAGGAATTCAAAGATAATGCTGAACATATAGTCTTTTTTTATTTTTTTTGTCACTGATTAGATATGTTGCTGTCATATATTCAAGAATTTTGATGTACATGTACATTAATGTACATGTTTGTGAAAGATGGATACAAAAACATAAATCGTGAATGTATTTCGTATTGATTAAAGACATCTTATTAACACCACCAGATATAAGAAATTAAAACTCTAAAGGTTTGTATGACCTTTTCCACAATTCAAATGATTAAAGCGTAAATCAACAAAAATGCATGGGTGTAAAAGTGATGAAAATCTTTGTGGGTGAGAGTGTGAAATACTCAAAAAGGCTATCCTTCCTTAAAACTGAGTTATGATTTAGTTTTTAGGAGATCAGAATTCCAGAGCTGGCTCCATGACATGTACAGTGTATGCTGTAATCCTTTACCATCATATATGACATTTAAATAGAATATTAAAAAAAAAACCTCACATGGAGAGCTTGATACCATGTGCTATCTTACCTGCAGCATCTATGATTTGTAAAAGCCAGCTTCCGGTTCATCTACTACTACCATATAATTTCATTAGACTCATTCCAGGAACTAGTACACTATTATGATTTACATATTTAGCATCCTACCAATGTTGGGGACATCAACTGGCAAAATACCAAAGTTGATAATAACAGGGGTCTGGCTTGAAGACTAGTTACATCAAATTCAGAACAAGTAAATTCCTAGAAGGGACCCAGTTGGAATGTTCATTATACCCTTGTATACAACAAGTTTCCCAACACAGTATATATTCTCCTTTTGGTCATATCCTTTTTCACATCTTGCATTGGTTTTATATGGGGTTGTCCCGTACGTCACACACTTGTCCCGTACGTCACCATACTGGTAAATAATACGTGTAGTATAAATGAGCACATCTCAATGATTCTCAATTCATATAATACTTAATAGATTAAGTAGAATGTGAGGAACCTATTAAAAAGTAGTGCTTGTATATTATAGGTTCCGGAAAAATAAGTACCGTATTGTAGATGGAAAAAAATGTAGCAGGAGAGAAAGAAGTAATTTAGAGGAAGAATTTAAAACACAAGGAAATAAAGAAATTTGTGTACTTGTCCATCATTGGACTTATTTTTTATTTATTTTTTCTTTCTCAAATTCACTTTGACATGCATGTTGTAGAACATTTCAAAGAATGAAGAAGAGAGATATAATGATACAGATTAATTAGAGATATGCTCGTCTTGCCTTGCTCGCAGTGGAAATCATAAAGTTGCCGATTCCTGTATCTGTAAAACCATAATTTTCTTACCCTACAATAACATGTACTGTTCATGTATGCAAACTGTACATGTAGGTATTTCAGACTTTCATCACAGTTTTCATACTGCTTTTGTTTCTCTCATTTATTTACTTCTATCAGTAATAAAAACTAATTCGTCATAATACTGAATTCCCTTCATTCTACACACAACAGATTGCTTTTTAATAATGAAAATACAACATGTACATGTACACGTAGACCTATTTCTCTCAAACAGCATGTTTTCAGGCAATCAACTGATTGGAAAATCGTTGACTGAATATTTGATGACAACAGTGCATTCTATCAATCATCTTTCAGGCAATTACGTCATTAGGTAACTTTAATAGCTGCATGTAAATAGGCCAATCCTTTCTGCATTGATACTTGATCTTTTTTCACTCGCCCGAAGCTGTCGATGTCAAAGAGAATTATTGTTCATGAATAAGCCATATTTAGTTATAATTGGTTCAAATTTCGTATACAGTTGAGCAGTGAATGAATGATAAGACTTTAAATCTTTGCAGTTAATTTCTGCCCCCGCACCACTGGAATAAACAACTTTGAACCTTGTTTTGTGGTCTCTATTTATGCATGATAATGCATTGTATTTTACTTTTAGGCTGGGAATAATTATCATGAAAAAGCAATGGACATACGATAAATTGTTGAATTAAAAAAAATGAAAAAGAAGAAAAGAATATACTTTATATTGATGTAGATGTACCTCTTTTATAGTGGTAGTAAAATACAAGTAATATTGCTCACCCAAACAACGGGACGGTCAAGAGACAGCCAAGCCTTATTTACAGTTTAACAGTCAGTGGCATCCTTTACAACTAAAAATTTCCTTTTCAGCCAGTGGCACTGCTTCTATTGATTTTGGCGGTGCTCGGCATGGCCTAGTTCTCAATATCTTCATTTGTAAACAAGTCCAACCGTTGCTTTTCGGTTGTCGTGGCAACCAGAGAAGCAGCAAGAAGAAACGTGTTTTGAGCTTTTTACCCCAATGAGGCGTGTAATGTAGTGAATCTGTTGTTCTTTTGGAGAGCGGGGCGCATCGTAATCTGATATCGATTGGCATGTAAGAGGTGACCCTGAGGAGGGGATGATCATGCTGCGTCTGTCGAGCGAGCGCCAAAAGGGTTCTGACTTGTAGGACCATCTGCATGTCTACTTGAAATACAGTTTAAATATCCATTCTGGCTCTCAATGGATGATAGTTGTCTTCTGGGGGGTGTTTCGCAAAACTTGTCATCAGTGTCAAATGACATTTGTTGTTATAAGCTACTGAAATCCTTGCTTCTGATTGGTTATAAGCAGATTTGTCACTTATATTTGTCATTTGTCATTGAAAAAAGGCTTTGTGGAACAGGTCCCTGATCTGCTCCTATGTTGCTTCCATATTGGTGGTTTATAGCAGTGCTTGATTCAGCTGTGAATAATTGGGTTCATTGGTAGGCCTACACATGTGATGGAAGGACTTATTCTAGGAAATACTTGTATTTGCTGAACTGGTTGTGATCTCTCTATGATCGGTTTACCATAATGGTGATCTACCTTCTTCTTCTTGTGTTTCTTCCTCGGATAATATGAAGATCAGTGCTAAATCCATGAAGAGCTGATGTTGTGCATTATTAGAACTGAGCTTAAATATCAAACACAGCAGAGAGAGGCACGAATGGAGTGAATCTTATGTACTTGTAGGAAATAAAGACAGATGCAGTTGAGAAGGTTTCTCTCATCTCTCATTTAAGAGAAGTTTGGGATAAACACATACATTGTGTATACTGTACATGTGAGGACAGAAGTCTGGGATAAACAAATACATTGTGTATACATGTGAGGACAGCCTGGGTTTTCTATCAAGTTTGTTCAGTCCTGGAGTAGCGCCGCCAGCATGTGGTGGTTTTTAAAAGGAGCTGAGAGTGTATCTGTGTGCATTCTTTCCCACTATTGTGTTTCAAACGGGGATTGGCAGTGGGCTTCTGACTAGCATTCTATACACGTGTGTGGCAATTATTTACACAGACATGTTAATATGTAAATAGATGGCTATAGATCTTTATGGACCTCTATAAACTTTATGGGCTTCTTGTGTGTTACAACCACTAAGGAATGATTTATGAGAACTTGTTTGTTTGTGTGCAGTTGGAAGTTCTGTGTTCACATCTGCATGAGATCATTTATCCATCGCTTGACGCTACATGCAGTCCTGATACAGGTCTTCAATTCTTCCATTTCTAATAATCAGAATTTATACATTTTTGCAGTTTTTGTTGTTGCTTATCTGTTTGCTTTTATATTCACTTTGAAGAATCAGGTGAACATTTGGCTTCAGCGATCGTTTTGGGGATTACAATACATTAAATGCAGCATCTATTGTCACTTCTTAATGATATACAGTACATGTCTTCAATTGTGTGACTCCAGACTTCTTATCCATTTAAACTCCATTGGCATAATGAGGCTGTGCTGCCAATGTATTTGGGTGTGGGTCATCTGTTCACATCTACTGAAGATCAGTTCCAAGTGCTCTGTCTCTTGAAGCAATGTCTTTGTGTCAAAGTCTGCTTTTGTGAACAATGGAAGATGAAAGTGAAGAATCTCTATGTGAGACTGGACTTCATCAGGGCCAGACAACCTCCAGGCATAATGGACCTTCAACATGGACACCCAGTGCTCTGCCATCGCAACCCCCACAGTTGCTGCTCACTCCAGAATCCACACTTGCCCTGTGGAAAAGCACTCCAAATGTCTGGTTAGACAAGAGCAAGTTGTTAACTCAGTCAAGGAATCACCATCCACAGCGCTCTACAAGTTTCAGTCAATTCTCCACGCTT
This sequence comes from Strongylocentrotus droebachiensis, assembly GCA_035222895.1. Classification (NCBI taxonomy): domain Eukaryota; kingdom Metazoa; phylum Echinodermata; class Echinoidea; order Camarodonta; family Strongylocentrotidae; genus Strongylocentrotus; species Strongylocentrotus droebachiensis. The sequence continues at coordinate 14,061 of JAVYIG010007788.1, forward strand.
CCGCGTCACTTCAGACCGTCTGCTAGCGAAGCAACGCCTCTGACAAAGCACCTACAGCCTTGTGAGGAGATAGAAAGTATCAAGCAGGAGCTGCTTGTGAAGCGAGTAATTCCTGCAGACTACCGTAGGACTGCCGTTCGTTACCATGGTGATGAGACGGTGGAACATAAGAACTGGGTTCCTTTCTTCATCTTGGTTCACTCGGTGGAGAATGTAGCGCATGATGTAGAAGCTCAGGTACAACCTACATGTAGATGTACAGGGGTCATCCAAATGTGGAATACACAATATAAAATCAGAGTACAGTCATACCTGTCTATAGCGACGACCCAAGGGAAACACAAAAAGCTTTCTTTGTAGACAGGTTCCCTTAGTACACGATTCAATGACAAACTATTTTCAAGGGAAACAACAAATGTGGCCTTTGTAGACAGGTGGTCTTTGTAGACAGGTGGTCACTAAAGCAGGTTTGACTGTATTTCTATTTTAATCACGAACCAGGAGCAAATTTTGATCTTGACCTCAAAGCTTGCCTAGAGAGGAAGCACTAGGCAATTATTATTTCATCCAAGGTAGATTTCATTTGCAGCTCTAGTGTAGGTCAATTTGGTAGGCCTTCAGATACTTCAACTTGTACAAGTACATTGTACAGTGTGATATACACAAGTAGAAAATATATGAAAATAACACAGGACTGTGATAAACTGTAGGAAACATACATTCATTAAAATTATTGATTTAATATCTGAGATATAGTTGAGTTGAATGTAGTTTGAGGTACATGTACAATGTACTCCTCGAGTTGAATACATTTATATTTTTTAGTCGGATTGAATTTGTTAAATCACTAGGGCATTGGTGGAAAGTCATTACTGAAATCATATTTGGCATTCTGTCTTTTTTCAGGAGAAAGCCAAGAAGCAGACGCAGTACCAACTACGATTCAGTCTCTTTGATATCACTTTCAAGAGATTCTTTGGTAGGACCCTAGTTGGGCCAAGGAAGTCTTGCAAACAGAGCGCCAACCATGCTCCAAGACTACAGTGCAATCTGGTAAGTTACCTCTGGGTTCTTCTCAAACTCCTCCAATTTCTCTGTACAGTGTATACACTTTTCCATCAAGGACAACTCCGTTTCATTGACGATCAGCCATGCATCAAGTCTTTCGTCTTCTTTGTGCATGGCTGATCGTCAACGAAAGGGAGTTACAGTAAGTCTTTGTCAACTCTGTTTGTTGCTATGGCAGGCAGCCATTGAAACAAATTTGTTTAATCAAATTATGGAAATGCAAGCATTTCTTAAAACAAACAGAACTTTGTTATTCTTGGCTCATTTTTCCTGATTGAGGTGTCATATTAAAGGGCACAAAATGAACTTTCTAGAATTGTGATTTTCTCTTTGAAATTCAGATACCGCCCGCCAAATGATTTGGTATACACTCTCTTTAAATTGTTTTCAATCACCCATGCGTGAAATATGCATCAAATGAGTTCCATCAAATGAAAGAGGAGGATCTAAGCGTTACAAATATGTGTCATTTATTAATTATGATTGTGATTAAGTTATGATAAAACATCAATAATTCTCGGTTAAGTTTTTTCTGGGATGCACTGTAGATATTATGATCAATTTTCTCTGAAAATGGAAATACGTTTTGTGTTCAGGCAAAATTCTGCATGTACAGTATACCTGTACCATGATTAGGAGCCGTGCGTATCATGTGATTAAATGGAGGTTCGTTTTTCTTCTTCAGATTCTATCCTTGGCTTGTACATTGTACCTAATGTCAATGTGCACTTGCACATAATTCAAATCAAGTAATGAATAAAAGTAATAAAGTGGTTAAGTGTAACTTCATCCAATTTTTGAATTTCTCAATTTTTTCTTCATTTTCCGAAAGAGCATAACAAATAATGTCCAAATGTCGAAAACCAATTGAATAGGTTAAGTATTGGCTGAGATATGACCATCTGAATAAAATTGCTCTGGTTCATAACATTACAAGCCAGAGCAATATAAAACTGAGTTCCTATAGGACATCTATTTATTCAGATGGTCATTGAGAAACTCCAAAAATAGATGTTTATGATGTCACAGCTTCGGTACTCTATAACCTTGATTCAATCTTGATTAGTTAGTACATGTATTGCCTAATTCATCTACATTACATGCATGTGGTAATGTCCATTAAGACAAATCAATTCGAACAAAGTCACGTTATTGACTGTTTCCTTGACGATATGGAAGCAAAACATGTCCAAAGTTCCTGTCGTTAAAAGTGTCAATAGACACAGGAAAGCAACATGTTTAGCCTCTTCGTATTTGCATATATTTTTTCTCTGCCAGCGACGACGAGGTAGTTGTTTGGAAGTCAGGCAGTTTTATTGATCCAATTAAAGATATGGGTATGCAGCTCAATGTGGGTGCAAAGTATTAAGGAACGACAGAGAAAGAAAAAAAAATGCAACAAATTTCAATGTTATGCAGTATGCATTACAATGTGCAACGACATACATGTATGCATGGTATAAACTGTATTGTGTATTCATAGATATTGTAAATGGGTTTCTTTTGAGGTGATAGTGATACACATCCTTGTAAGGAATGGAAATAAGCTATTAAAGGCCAATTAAGAGAGAATACAAGAGGAAGAATTTTAAAAGATATTTAATATCAAGAGATGAGATGGGGAGCTTATCATGGTAGAGGAAGATACTTTGCATAGAAAGAGGTACCAAGGGAGTGTGTTAGGGATGTGAGACAGAGAGAGAGAGAGAGACAGACAGACAGACAGACAGACAGAAACAAAGAGCATACATGTAGAGAGAAAGAGAGAGAGAGAGAGAGAGAGAGAGAGAGAAAGAGACAGACAGAGACAAAGAGCACAGAGAGAGACAGAGAGACAAACATGTACAGCAGCTAGAGAGAGAGAGGGGGGGGGGAGCTGGGAAGAAATTTGAAAAAATGTATTAGATCACTTCAAGGGGTTCCAAAGATTTTCCTTTACCACTCATATGTGTGCTGTAAATTTGATCAATCAGTTTAATGTTTGCTTAATACTACAAATATTATTTGTTTATGATAATTTTTTTCCGGACTGTAAGAGTTTGCTTCATATCAGTTTTCATCAAACCTGTTTCACAGGTGGATAACGAAAATAAATATGCATGTAATGGGTTTGTAAAGTTGTCTGTACACTATGTATGAAACTACATGTACATCATTCATTTGCACAAGGAACATGAAGACCTGAAACTGTTTTGATTGAACTGAAAAAAGGCTACCTTTACTTTCATATTCACTGTCGATGCAGGTTTCAGATTTGAGGTTAATTCCTTTCGAAAAGAAAACAGAAAATAGCCATTTTAAATTTGCTGTGCATTGTATCGTCAACATGTTTGAAATTACAATTACTGTCAGTAAATTCACACAGCCAATAAATTATTACTAGCTTATCAAGGTTGGGCCTGTGAAAAATGAAAGTGATATTTTATTGAATCATAAATATAAAGGTCATGTACTTGGTTGAACACTTAAATTGAATACTCTTAGATTTGCTTTTTTTTATTAAATTGCTTTATATGGAATATTGATATTTGTTAGGATGTTGCCATGCCAGCTAACAACCAAATTATTCATACTCTTACTAAGTTTTTTAAAAATAATGAAAGTACCGGACTACCGGTATGTGAACAAATAATTTGCCCCAATTTATGTTTCTTGATGTGACAAACATGCATAAAAGCTTACAGTGTTGTACATCTAAAAGTATTCAACATAGGCCCTAATTCAACCAATCCACCTTTCATCCTTGAGTTTAGGGGATACAAAAACCCATTAAATTCACCATCGGTATAAATTATTTAGTTGTCTACTGTATACATATACATGTACATTTGTAATACTTGTGGATTCAAATTTAAGCCAATTTGCAATAGAAATAAAGTTTATAGTTTTATGCCCGGTAGATGATAAAGTAATTTTAAAGATTTTCTCACCCCTCTTTTGATAAACCATATATTGATTCACAGTAGGCTTTTTTGTGTAAAGCATAGCGTACTGCACTTCACATTTGTATCTTATAACACACAGATAATGCGCACAGCTACTTGTTTCTTCTTGCCCATCATTCAGTACACACAAAAATAAAACACTGCAGTAAACCATCACAGTTTACGGCCATGCACATTATGTGAACACGCCTTAAAGGGGAAGAAGGGGGACTTCCCCTTTAAGGCATACTACAAGGTACATTAAATCATGTCATTCTTGACTTTCTTTCTCTTTTCCAGCCTGTTTACTTCCACACATCGTTGGCGGATCCTAATATTGTATTGATTGTGGAAATCATCGCAGTCATCTCCGATGCCAAGACAGGGCCTCGTCAGATGGCATGTGGATGGGGTCTCCTTCGACTGTTCCAACAAGGTATCCTAGCTCATCAAGAGGATTTTCATTATCACTTCATGATTTCATTCTTTTAAAATATCATGGAAATATTGATTTAAAACCAAATTAGATATACATGTAGTACCTGCACATGTAAAGATATACTGTCAAACCTGCTTTTGAGTGACCACCTGTCTACAAAGACCACATTTTGTGTTTCCCTTAGGCGGTTGCTATAGACAGGTTTGACTGTACATAAAATATGCTTTGTGCTGAGAGCTGAAAAGGCAGTTAACCTACAATCATGTATTATAGGCTTTAACATTGACACTCTGTTTCTCTCATCAGACACGAACTATCTATACAATACTCTGTACAAGTTTAACTTGCGCTTTAGTGCATGGGCTCTCTGAATTATTTTTACACTTGGCATATTTGTCTACAGTATGTATCAGCCAATGATTTGTCTGCATTCTGGGGTATTGATTATCGATTTTAAGAATGTTACTCAATCTCTTGGCGCCGTTCAAATATATAAATGTACAGTGTTTGTTCAAGACAGAGCTTCAACCATTTTATAAAGAGTTTTTTTTTCCAGACATTGTGATATGTCTACATGTAAATCTTGTATCTTTTAGAAGGGCTCCAACATATAAATGCACAGCCAGTAAATGTACATTGAAATACTCATAGTTTTGAAATTCTAGACTACGTCTACATGTATACATAATACTCTTAAATTGTAAATCTATCTCACAATGTCACTTCTCTCACTTTGTTTCTTAATTTTGTCTGCTCATAACTTCAAAAAATGGAAAGAAAGAAATTGCCAAATATCTTCTTTTTTTCCTTCTTTTTTTTCCCCTTCTGCTGTGCACATTACAGTATCATGATGAAATGATTGTTGTATTTTTGTTGATGTTTTTTTGTTTTTTGTTATGTATACCTTGTACAGCACACCTGCACCCTCAGATATTGTATCCTGATGAAAATATATGTTTTTGATGTACCGGTACCTTAAAGGCCCACTGTACTACTTGTAGCTACTTGCTTCCTCTATATAGAAAACAATGCCTAAGCGATGCCTGTTGGTCCCCCATGATCCTCTTTTTCTTATGTCAATCAAGAGCTGAGTTGATGAGATAGCCACCTGTCAGTGACCTCGCTGGGTGGTCTAATTCCTCCTGTCCACACTAGTACAGACACACTTTAATTATTGTTATTTTATTTGTTTGTAGGTGATATACCAGACACGTCTCAAGCCACGCCCGCCCCCGTCAGGAGGGTGGATGTTTACCATGGTTCCCCTAGAGCTCTACTCTATCTGCAGGATGATGATATTGAAGGTATGGAACAAAGGTCATATAGGCAATCAACTGATACAGGATGAACAACGTTTTTTTGAAAATGCCTGAATGTTTAGGTATCAGAGCAAAGTCCCATTCGTTTAAGCCACCCCTAAGTCATCTGACTTCTCCTCCTCCTCCTCCTCCTTCTCCTCCTCCTCCTCCTTCTCCTTCTCCTTCTCCTTCTCCTCCTCCTCCTCCTCCTCCTCCTCCTCCTTCTCCTCCTCCTCCTCCTTCATCTCTCCTCATCATCACTATAAACATCATCACCATCATCATTGTCACTATCATCATTATTATAATTATCATCATCACTATCACCATCATCACCATCATCATCATCACTATCATCACCATCATCATCATCATCATCACTATCATCATTATTATAATTTTCATCATCACTATCAGTATCATCATCATCATCCCTATCATCATCATCACCATCATCATCATCACCATCATCATCACTATCATCATTATTATAATTTTCATCATCACGATCATCATCATCATCACCATCGTCATTACTAGTTATCAACATCATTGCTCCCACCAGCATCAATCATCAACTCATTTATCCGGGGGTAACCTTCAGGTGGTAAGAAATGGGAGGGAAGGATGACTTCCCAATACCATTCTCCATTTAACTCTTATGTAGCCAACTTCAGATACTTCAATCTTTTTCTGTCTTTTTAGTAATTTGTCCACCTTTTCTTTGGTCAGCTTTCCTTTCTCCATCCCCCTTCCCTTTAGACTTTGTATGAAAATAAAAGAACAACGTGCTATGTGAGTACCGGTGTATTCTGGCAGTGACTTCACGGAGGGGAGTAGAGGGAAGAGCTCACACTCCTGCATAAACTCTTCTGCCTTGTCCAAAACCTTTGTTATTCATGAGTGCTTTAATACAAGAGATCTAAGCTTGCCCCCTTCACCAATATTACATGTATTCATGAAACTCTCCAACTGTCCTTCACACAGGCAATCCAAACATCACATTTGTATCTGACTGTCAGGTGTGTTTTACCATCAAGACCCATCGCTACCTGGAGAAGATCTTCCACCTACTCCCAGAGAACATCCTGGCTCTTGGCAATGACATCATCCCTGGTGTAACCATAGTGGATGCTAACTCAGGTAAGGGATAGACCATGGACACAAGTAATCCCTTGGATAGGATGTTAAATGGAGGCCCCGTGTAGAGAAGAGTCACCACCTTTGCACGTTAAGAACTCACTGTACTATTCGTATAAGAGTAGGGGAAACCCCAGTGTAGTGGTCCACCTGCACACCCCCAATCAGTTATACCGGGGGGAGAGACCCGAGGGTTACAGTGATTCAGTTCGCTTTTCGCCTCCCAGGCACAGGTGATGCCAAATTAATAAGACTGACTTACAGCTATAGCTTTATTCAACTATTCATGACATTTGCCCACATCTTGTGATTTGGCTCAGTAACTGCAGGGCCCTGTTTCATAAAACTTGATATCAATAACAAGTTACAAGCTACTGTTATAAGCTACTGAAATCATGGCATCTGATTGGCTGAGAGCAAACTTGATATCAATAACAAGTTACAAGCTACTGTTATAAGCTACTGAAATCAAGGCATCTGATTGGCTGAGAGCAAACTTGATATCAATAACAAGTTACAAGCTACTGTTATAAGCTACTGAAATCATGGCATCTGATTGGCTGAGAGCAAACTTGATATCAATAACAAGTTACAAGCTACTGTTATAAGCTACTGAAATCAAGGCATCTTATTGGCTGAGAGCAAACTTGATATCAATAACAAGTTACAAGCTACTGTTATAAGCTACTGAAATCATGGCATCTGATTGGCTGAGAGCAAACTTGATATCAATAACAAGTTACAAGCTACTGTTATAAGCTACTGAAATCATGGCATCTGATTGGCTGAGAGCAAACTTGGTATCAATAACAAGTTACAAGCTACTGTTATAAGCTACTGAAATCAAGGCATCTGATTGGCTGAGAGCAAACTTGATATCAATAACAAGTTACAAGCTACTGTTATAAGCTACTGAAATCATGGCATCTGATTGGCTGAGAGCAAACTTTATATCAATAACAAGTTACAAGCTACTGTTATAAGCTACTGAAATCATGGCATCTGATTGGCTGAGAGCAAACTTTATATCAATAACAAGTTACAAGCTACTGTTATAAGCTACTGAAACCATGACTTGTGATTGGCTGAGAGCAAATTTGTCATAGAAATTTATCATTTGTCATAGATAAAAAGTTTTATGAAACAGGCCCCTGAACTTTTTATTCAGATTGCAGAGCCATAGAACATGTACTTGTACCATAGGCCTCGGCAGAAAGAGTTCAATTGTCTGCCTGCCTGCCTCCCATGGATCCATGTTGCTATTGACGCCAACAGTTTTCATGAGGAAAATGGGAAATAGAATCACAAAATTGGCAACATGTTGAACTTTTGGAAATCTGTGTGAAATGAAAACTTTAATTTGCAAATGCAGTGTTGCTTTAGACTGTTAGCTACGATGAAACTGTGGGACAGATATTACAGAAAGTCTCTTAATCAAAGATGATATTTTATCAGTCATCTTTTTATTTGTAATTGCTTTTGTTCTTCTGGAGTATTTCTTTACCAAATAATCCGTCCATGTCAGATATTTGAAGATATATCTTAGAAGAGAATAATTGAAGGGAGCAACTCTTTTGTTATTGTAGCCCTGAGACTGAGATAATGTAGGTAACATCCTTATTTTCAAATGAACAATTATTATCAGTCTTGGTGTGTTTTTAAACACTTGTAAAGATCAATGAAGTCAAACTTGTCCAACTTGTTTAGATTCCAAGACAAGCCCCCAAATTTGTATGGCACTATAACGAGACCATTTTTTTTGTGGCCATTTTGAGAAGAAGTGGTTTATGTATCACTGAGCACTTGGGCCTTAACCCTTACTGTACTGGGCTATTTTGAGTACCCACTGACTGGGGGGGGGGGGGGCCTGGGAGGCCCCCCCCCTATGATCTCGGCCGTCGATTGTCCGATGAACACGAAAATTTGCATGTTTGTAGATATTTACGTAAGGAACAAGATGGTGTAATTAGTTTTTTTCTAATATGCAAATTTTTGTCGTTAGCCTAATTAATTATGCAAAATGCGCTAATTTTATGCATTTTACAGAAAACGTGTCAAACTCCACTTTTTTAATGTTGAAACTCATTATTCATATGAAACTTCTTTTCTAACACAAAAAAATTATTTTAATGTAATTAATAATGATAATTTATGCAAATTTTGATGGATTTTTTTTTTTTTAAATTTTTTAATGACATGCGCATACTAATTGTTATGTAACGCCTTACAGGTAAATCAGATTTTGACGAAAATGGTATCAAAATGTGCGTAAGACTTGAGGGAAAAAAGTCATGAAACGACAATTCAAAATTCCAAGCGGTTGCGGCGCAATCTCCGAAAATGTCGAGGGGGGGGGGGCCTCCCAGGCCCCCCCCCCCCCCCCCAGTACAGTAAGGGTTAAGGAATTAAGTCTATGTTTCACTAGCCATTGACTTCAATGTGGTGTTGAGTGGAGTTCATTTTTCTGAACATTATGATATCAAATACTCATTTTGGCAAAATATGGACTTACGTCTTTGTGTCACGTACTGAACCCTCGAGATATAGATTCTTCATGGTTGTGTTTGACCCATTCCTTTTTTACTCTTGCTTTTCTTTGTGAAGGAGGAGATAGTTTGAGGAAACCCAAGCCAGTGAAGAAGGTCTCGTGTACCATTGATAAACTTCAAGTCACACTCCATCCTAATGTGGAGAGGTTTGAGGAGGAGCTTTGTAAACTCATCAACTCTGACAGGATTCTAAGGGTAAGGAATTTTAGGGAATTAGGGAATTAAGGAATTTAAAAAAAGGGGAATTGGGAATTGGTAGATTAACCCTCTTTTTCCTAAGGGAAGGGCTCTCAATGGGCTCTCAATTGACTCTTAAAAGTCCCCACTGTAGGTGCAGACACTACTTTTTCTGGTAGATTATTCCAAGGTTGGACCACTCTGTCAGAATAAAAGTGGCCAGCCAGTTGTGTTCTGGGTGGGAGAAGAATCTTTGTGGTGGAGTTATGTAATAACCAGTAAGGTCTTTGTACAATAGGATAGGATGTTTGGAAAACACATGTACACAGATAGATATATTTATACATGTAGAGCGTTAGATGAAAATATGTGTTTGTGTTGATTGATGAGTATATCATGAAGATATAAAGAGAAAGACATACAAGAAACGATGAGGGAAATGTCTGAAAGATGTCAGTGAAGGTCTGCATACCCATCATCAGAAATATTAGGGTGAGAATAAGAGTGAGATAATAGAGCAGTGAGATAAAGAGAGGGGGGGGGGGGGAGAGAGAGAGGGATTGGTCTTATGTATTAAGTGTGCCACAAGGATACTCCATTGGACCTATACTATTCTTGAAAACTTGAGTGTATCTTTTGAAAATTACACACAAGAATTGTTTTTTCTTTCTTCTCAATCGTTAGAAAAGAGAAATCATTTGAACAATTTTTAATGCTCAACCAATTCTCAAAAATGGTTACCGGTATGACTCTGCTCTGAAAAATTCCAAGACACTCTCTATACATTTATTTTCAATTTTTAAAGCAAACGTTTTCATTCCACATAGGAGGAAGTCACATCGGATAAAGGAGTGGTCCAAGTGGCTGAGAGGAGATTACACGTTGGTATCCACAATGGATGGGGGTATGTGGACTCCCCTCAGATCATGATGCTGGATGCTGATAAGCTGAGCAGAGGGGGTAATAGGGGTAGCAAGAGGATGGGCAAAAAAGGGATCTCTGGTTCCAGGTAAGCAATATATGATGATGATAATGATGATGACAACTAGTAGTGATGACTATGATAATGAATATGATGATGATGACTACAATGACCATAATGATGATGATGATGATCATGATCATGGCAATGATTAGGATAATGATGATGGTAGTGGTGGTGTTGATGATGTTGATGATGAATCCTGATGATACTGGAAGCTGTGTTATGCATGTGTTGTGCTGTAAATGTAAGTGCACACAATAAGGCTCTAGCATCTTCCCAGTACTTGTTTACCTCATCGGCGTTACTTGTGGAAAATGGTGGTGATGGTGGTAGCAGGTGGTGGTGGAAGCAGGTGGTGGTGGTGGCAGGTGGTGGTGGTAGCATGTGGTGGTGGTAGCAGGTGATGGTGGTAGCAGGTGGTGGTGGTAGCAGGTGGTTTTGGTAGCAGGTAGTGGTGGTAGTAGCAGGTGATGATGATTATAGTAATGATGATGATTGTTATTCAGTTGAATCATGGGTTGAAAAGCAAAAACATAATTTTGGCATATATTACAAAGTGACAATCATGGACATCAAGTGAATTACACTTTCGAATAGCATGGTGGTTATTTTTGTGTCTTTGCAGGGAGAGTCTTCAAGGTACATCTGTACTTCATGTGAAGGGTAGCATCAAGCTATCAGAAGTGGTCAACGATCCCCTCTTTAGCATCGTCTTCATGATGGAGTACATCGTCACCATACCAAACTCCATGAGTGATAAGAAGGTGAGTTTTAAATGTTTTTAAACGTAATGCAGTCAACCGCCTCAAAATCTCTTATTTGGCAATGGCAAGAAGCAATTGAAGGGGGATAAAACAAATCATATATGTAGCTACACCATATATGTACGTGTTATCAATGATCTGTATGCTACAAGATTTGTGAAAATGTAAAAATGCAGCCTCACACATTGTATTTTGGCAATGGTTTACCACCGCATGGAAGGGGCTAGATTTTCAATTCTTTGCCTGTACCTGATCATTTAAGATACAGTCAAACCTGTCTTAGTGGCCATCTGTCTCCATGTCCATTTAGGGGATGTTTCCCTTGAATGGCCCTAATAGACAGGTTTGACTGTAATTTCTATTTTCCCTGTCCAGTAATGTTCTTTGGAGTAGCACAGGAATCATGCCTAGATGGGTGAATTAGATATTGTTGTAGTGTGCTGATGCCAGTTGTTTTTAACATTGTGTGTAAAGCTATTATGAGGAAACGTACTGTATTTATAAATACTTGTTTGTTACACTATTGCAATGCAAATGATATCTTGATAAGAGACAACTTCTAGCATATGTAACTATTCATAACAAAAAAACCTTTGTCACGGTTCTTTGAAATACCCACCAGCTGAGTGCAAGCATGAATCGCCACCAGACCCGTAACATTGCTGTGCGCTGGGCTGCCTGGTGCCCGAAGTTCAAGGACTCCTTGTCTGAGGTCACCCTGACGTTTAGTGGAGGGCCAGTCCCAAACCCTGATGGGATCCTGTTCTATAAGTGCAATGATCCATCCGCTGATGAGATGAACAAGATGGTGGCTGGAAAGCTTCAGTTTGTCTTCAAGATCAAGGTGAGTGATTCTCTGTGGTGGAGGTGTCATGGTACAGCCAAACCTGCTTTAGTGACCACCTGTATAGAAAGACCACCTGTCTACGAAGACCACATTTGTTGTTTTCCTTGAAAATGGTTTCTCATTGAATCATGTACTAAAGGAACCTGTCAACAAAGACCACCTGCCTATGAAGACCACTTTTTGTGTTTCCCTCGGGCAGTTGCTATAGACAGGTTTGACTGTAGAGTGGTTCATTCACTTGACTCTCAAGCTAAGGATGTAGGGTTCAAATCCCAGGCCCTGCAAGTGCATCCTTTGGCAAGATATTGATCCACTTTTGCCACGCTCTACCTAGGTGTCAAATGGGTACCTGGTAGGATGTGAAAGTCATTGTAGTTTGCTCAGCAATGTAAACGTCTGTAAAATAGTGCCTGGTGGAGTTTAATACATGATTTATTTATTTTTAGGGTCACATATTTGTACATAAACAATTTACTTGTAACTATTTTGGAGACCATGTTGATTTGTTAGATATTACCATGAATGATCCTCTGGGTCTCAGCTGACAAAAAACACTGCATTTTCTAGCCAGCCTAAACTGAAGCATTTATACATCAGTGGTACACTGAATATCTTCCTTTTCACACTGGCAAAAATTTGCTTAACCCCGTACTATAGGTGGGGTTAAAGGGGGGTCTTAGCCCCACCTATAGTACGGGGTTAAGCCTATTCCACTTTCTGTTCAGACTCGTTTTTACCAAAGTGGGCTAACCCCACCTATAGTACGGGGTTAACTAACCCTGCAAAATAGCAGGGCTAACCTCGCAATTGTGGTGCTAACTCCTGCTAACTCCGCAATTGCGGTGCCAAGCAAATGAATGAGAACAGAAACGAAAAATAGTCCGGGACTACGCAGTGAAGCGAATTAATGAATTCCATGGCCATGGCTAGTAGGGGGCTAAGGAATTGCAGTGAGAAAAGCCAAAAAATATAGTCCGGGGTTAAGGATAGTACGGGGCTAAGCAAAGTACGGGGTTAAGCAAAACCAGTGTGAAAAGAGTATTTGTTTCAGATAGGACATACATGTACTTAACTAAAAGCCATGATTTAACAGTTATATATTGAAACTACAATGTAGGTTACCAAGTCTGGAAATGCCACAGAAATCACTAATGACACAACATGGTTTAATCAGATATCAGTAATTTTTTAGGTACATATGTATCATATTCATGTTATGTAATTATCTTTCTTACATTCTATTTAAATTGCAAAAATTGCCGAACATACTTTCCCTGCAATTATATCTGCTGCCCTCAATATATCAACAACTTTATTGTTTTATTTTGATCACAGAAGGATGAATCACGGCGACCTCTTAGTCCACAATCTACATCTGTGCCGTCAGAGGCTACCAGGTTACACAGACCATCAGTAAGTTCTCAGTTCGGTCCTCCATCCCTTATCCTTCTGCAGTGTTCTTGAGTTAGAGAAAGTTGAGCTCTGGGAAGAGGTGAAAAGTAATTTGTGAGCATTAATCATTGTATTACGGAAGTGTGAAAGAACATCAGATACAAAGTGTTCCCTGATAAGCATGGCTCTTCAAATGCCTTGATATTCTAAATATGGCATGTAACATCATAAAAATTGGGACAGATTTTTACGCCACATGTTTGTGTAGTCCCATAAACATCTTTCTGTGTACAGTGCTCGTAGCTTTCCCACAACCTGGCCACATTTCTTATCATTTTGATGATTCCAGAACCTTGCAGCACACACCAATACTTTAGAACCTTTTCTGATCGCTTCCACAACGTTTTTTCACAATTGCAATCGCATGACCAGAACCCAACTTTATCTTTAAACGTGGCTGAATAAAAGTTACTCATTCAGTCGCTGAGTACATGTAAAAGAGACCTACTTGAATTTGCTTTTGTAAGATCAATCTGTAAGGTTGTCGGTGTGTTGGTCTGGGGGATACATCATTGGGCTGTGGATCACATAAAAACGGTTTGAGTCCAACCTTGGCACTAATGCAGAGATGCCAACCCTCCCGATTTTATCGGGAGGCTCCCGATAATTCACCCCAACTCCCGACCTTACGATCTCCATCCTTATCCACCCGATTTAAAAAAAATAAAAATAAAATATAAAAAATCCTTTTTTTTTTTTTAATTTTTTAAATTATGATTTTTTTTTTTGGCGTTTATCAGTATATATATCTGTGAATTGAATGAGAAATATTGTTTGCTAACTTTAGCATGTAGTAATTCCACTATGTTAAAAGACAAATTAAAAGTAGCGAAAGATTGTTTCAGCGTATGGATCGCCATAACCAATGCATGGATATTGACACAGAATCCAAATAGCGGAAAATCAGCAAAAGAAGAACAAGAAATGGTCTTGGAAGTATAAGACCGAATACAGTTTCAAGTACCTTTGTATTTGGAAGTCTGAAAGGAATTCATCATGCATTTTGTACAATTTGTATGTTATTTTAAAAAAAAAGTGGGAATTATTTAACTAAATACACATGCAAAATGCTCCAAAATAAGGCTCAGATTGCACCAGAGAGCATCTAGAACCCCAGAGCTTCCAGGGCCCTAAGACGGGCCCTGAAACTCGGCCACATAGATCGGGCGCTACACGCTCGAGATGTGCGCTATGCGCACATTATTTGGTGTCGGTTACAAATCCTCCCTATTTCTGTTTTCCAAAAGTTGGCATCTCTGAGAGTGCAGAGGGCTGTGTGATGTGGATTCACAACACCCTTTTACCACCAGCTGATATACAATGTATGATGACACCTGTGTGTAGGGGGTAGGGGGAGGCAGGGGGAGGTTTTTATGTTAGAGAAGAGTGGAGAGAGCTGTGTGATGTGGGTTCACAACACACCCTTTTACCACCAGCTGATATATGATTACACCTGTGTGTAGGGGGGGGGGGGTTGACATGTTTGAGAAGAGTGCAGAGAGCTGGGTGATGTGGTTTCACAAAACCCTTTTACCACCATCTGATATAAAATAACATTTGTGTGTAGTGGGGGGGGGGGGGGGCTGGGGGAGGTTGTGATGTTTAAGAAGAGTGCAGAGAGCTGTGTGATGTGGGTTCACAACACCCTTTTGCCACCAGCTGATATATGATTACACCTGTCATTAGGGGGGGGGGGGGGGGCAGGGGGATGTTGTAATGTTACAGAAAAGTGGAAAGAGAGCTGTGTGATGTGGGTTCACAACACCCTTTTACCACCAGCTGATATAAGATTACACCTGAGTGTGGGGGGGGGGGGTTGTTGTGTTTGAGAAGAGTGCAGAGAGCTGGGTGATGTGGTTTCACAAAACCCCTTTACCACCATCTGATATAAAATAACATTTGTGTGTAGTGGGGGGGGGGCTGGGGGAGGTTGTGATGTTTAAGAAGAGTGCAGAGAGCTGTGTGATGTGGGTTCACAACACACCCTTTTACCACCAGCTGATATATGATTACACCTGTGTGTAGGGGGGGGGGGGGAGGCAGGGGGGGGGTTGACATGTTTGAGAAGAGTGCAGAGAGCTGGGTGATGTGGTTTCACAAAACCCTTTTACCACCATCTGATAAAAATAACATTTGTGTGTAGTGGGGGGGGGGGGGGAGGGGCTGGGGGAGGTTGTCATGTTTGAGAAGAGTTCAGAGAGCTGTGTGATGTGGGTTCACAACACCCTTTTACCACCAGCTGATATATCATTACATCTGTCATTAGGGGGGGGGGGGGGGGAGGCAGGGGGATGTTGTAATGTTACAGAAAAGTGGAAAGAGAGCTGTGTGATGTGGGTTAACAACACCCTTTTACCACCAGCTGATATAAGATTACACCTGTGTGTAGGGGGGGGGCGGCTTTGTGTTTGAGAAGAGTGGAGAGAGCTGTGTGATGTGGGTTCACAACACCCTTTTACCACCAGCTGATATAAGATTACACCTGTGTAAAGGGGGGGGGGTCGTCGTGTTAGAGAAAAGTGCAGAGAGCTGTGTGATGTGGGTTCACAACACCCTTTTACCACCAGCTGATATAAGATTACACCTGAGTGTGGGGGGGGGGGGGGGGGGTTGTTGTGTTTGAGAAGAGTGCAGAGAGCTGGGTGATGTGGTTTCACAAAACCCCTTTACCACCATCTGATATAAAATAACATTTGTGTGTAGTGGGGGGGGGGTGGGGGAGGTGATGTTTAAGAAGAGTGCAGAGAGCTGTGTGATGTGGGTTCACAACACCCTTTTGCCACCAGCTGATATATGATTACACCTGTCATTAGGGGGGGGGGGGGCGGAGGCAGGGGGATGTTGTAATGTTACATAAAAGTGGAAAGAGAGCTGTGTGATGTGGGTTCACAACACCCTTTTACCACCAGCTGATATAAGATTACACCTGAGTGTGGGGGGGGGGGGGGGGTTGTTGTGTTTGAGAAGAGTGCAGAGAGCTGGGTGATGTGGTTTCACAAAACCCCTTTACCACCATCTGATATAAATAACATTTGTGTGTAGTGGGGGGGGGGGGGGGCTGGGGGAGGTTGTGATGTTTAAGAAGAGTGCAGAGAGCTGTGTGATGTGGGTTCACAACACCCTTTTGCCACCAGCTGATATATGATTACACCTGTCATTAGGGGGGGGGGGGGCAGGGGGATGTTGTAATGTTACAGAAAAGTGGAAAGAGAGCTGTGTGATGTGGGTTCACAACACCCTTTCACCACCAGCTGATATATGATTACACCTGTGTGTAGAGGGGGGGGGGGGGGTGTGTCATGTTTGAGAAGAGTGGAGAGAGCTGTGTGATGTGGGTTCACAACACCCTTTCACCACCAGCTGATATATGATTACACCTGAGTGTAGAGGGGGGGGGGGGGGTGTCATGTTTGAGAAGAGTGGAGAGAGCTGTGTGATGTGGGTTCACAACACCCTTTTACCACCAGCTGATATAAGATTACACCTGTGTGTAGGGGGGGGGGGGGGGGTCGTCGTGTTAGAGAAAAGTGCAGAGAGCTATGTGATGTGGGTTCACAACACCCTTTTTCCACCAGCTGATATAAGATTACACCTGTTTGTAGGGGGAGGGGGGGGGGGGAGGTTGTCATTTTTGAGAAGAGTGGAGAGAGCTGTGTGATGTGGGTTCACAACACCCTTGTACCACCAGCTGATATATGATTACACCTGTGTGTAGGGGGGGGGGAGGCAGGGTGAGGTTGACATGTTTGAGAAGAGTGCAGAGAGCTGTGTGATGTGGGTTCACAACACCCTTTCACCACCAGCTGATATACAGTATGATTACACCTGTGTGTAGGTGGGGGGGGGTCGTCATGTTAGAGAAGAGTGCAGAGAGCTGTTTGATGTGGGTTCACAACACCCTTTTTACCATAGCTGATATATGATTACACCTGTGTGTAGGGGGGGGGGGGCAGGGGGACGTTGTCATGTTTGAGAAGAGTGCAGAGAGCTGTGTGATGTGGGTTCACAACACCCTTTTACCACCAGCTGATATATGATTACACCTGTCATTAGGGGGGGGGGGGGGAGGCCGGGGGATTTTGTAATGTTACAGAAAAGTGGAAAGAGAGCTGTGTGATGTGGGTTCACAACCCCCTTTTACCACCAGCTGATATAAGATTACACCTGAGTGTGTGGGGGGGGGGGGGGTTGTTGTGTTTGAGAAGAGTGGAGAGAGCTATGTGATGTGGGTTCACAACACCCTTTTACCACAAGCTGAAATATGAATACACCCTGTAGGGGGGGGGGGGGGGCAGGGGGACGTTGTCATGTTTGAGAAGAGTGCAGAGAGCTGTGCGATGTGGGTTCACAACACCCTTTTACCACCAGCTGATATATGATAACACCTGTCATTAGGGGGGGGGGGGAGGCAGGGGGAGGTTGTAATGTTACAAAAAAGTGGAGAGAGCTGTGTGATGTGGGTTCACAACACCCTTTTACCGCCAGCTGATATAAGATTACACCTGTTTGTAGGGGGAGGAGGGGGGGGGGGAGGTTGTGATGTTTGAGAAGAGTGCAGAGAGCTGTGTGATATGGGTTCACAACACCCTTTTACCACCAGCTGATATAAGATTACACCTGTGTGTAGGGGGGGGGGGCATTGTGTTTGAGAAGAGCGAAGAGAGCTGTGTGATGTGGGTTTACAACACCCTTTTACCAATAGCTGATATAAGATTACACCTGAGTGTAGGGGGGGGGTGTTGTGTTTGAGAAGAGTGGAGATAGCTGTGTGATGTGGGTTTACAACACCCTTTTACCACCAGCTGATATATGATTACACCTTTCATTGGGGGGGAGGCAGGGGGATGTTGTAATGTTACAGAAAAGTGGAAAGAGAGCTTTGTGTTGTGGGTTCACAACACCTGTTACCACCAGCTGATATAAGATTACACCTGTTTGTAGGGGGAGGAGGGGGGGGGGGGGTTGTGATGTTTGAGAAGAGTGCAGAGAGCTGTGTGATGTGGGTTCACAACACCCTTTTACCACCAGCTGATATATGATTACACCTTTCATTGGGGGGGGGGGGGGGAGGCAGGGGGATGTTGTAATGTTACAGAAAAGTGGAAAGAGAGCTTTGTGTTGTGGGTTCACAACACCTGTTACCACCAGCTGATATAAGATTACACCTGTTTGTAGGGGGAGGAGGGGGGGGGGGGGTGGTGATGTTTGAGAAGAGTGCAGAGAGCTGTGTGATGTGGGTTCAAAACACCCTTTTACCACAAGCTCAAATATGATTACACCTGTGTGTAGGGGGGGGGGGGAGGCAGGGGGAGGTTGTCATGTTTGAGAAGAGTGCAGAGAGCTGTGTGATGTGGGTTCACAACACCCTTTTACCACCAGCTGATATAAGATTACACCTGTGTGTAGGAGGGGGGGGGTCGTCGTGTTTGAGAAGAGTGCAGAGATGCCAACCATCCCGATTTCATCGGGAGGCTCCCGATAATTCACCCCAACTTCGACCTTACGATCTCCATCCTTTTCCTCCCGATTTAATCACTTTAAAAAAAAAAAAATTAAAATTATGATATTTTTTTTGGCGCTTATCAGTATATATATATCTGTGAATTGAATGAGAAATATTGTTTGCTAACTTTAGCATGTAGTAATTCCACTATGTTCAAAGACAAATTAAATGTAGATTGTTTCAGCGTATGGATCGCCGTAACCAATGCATATTGACACAGAATCCAAATAGCGGAAAATCAGCAAAAGAAGACCAAGAAACGGTCTCAGAAGTATAAGACCGAACACAATTTCAAGTACCTTTGTATTCGGAAGTCTGAAAGGAATTCATCATGCATTTTGTACAATTTGTATGTTATTTTAAAAAAAGTGGGAATTATTTAACTAAATACACATGTAAAATGCTCCAAAATAAGGCTCAGATTTCACCAGAGAGCATCTAGAACCCCAGAGCTTCCAGGGCCCTATGACGGGCCCTGAAACCCGGCTCGAGATGTGCGCTATGCGCACATTATCCTCCCTGTTTCTGTTTTCCAAAAGTTGGCATCTCTGCTAATGTCCTTTTTCAAGACATTTATCTATATTTGCCACACTCCACCTGGGTGTTTAAAGGGTACCCGGTAGGATGCGAAAATTAATGTTGTTAAATCATGATGTGTGTGTTTGTTAAATGGCGCCTGGCCGGAATACTCCCCAGGGAGCAGAGAGTGTGCCCTATAATATGCAGATTAGCAATTGAATCCAATGGCCTATGACAATGTTAAGCACATACAAACAGTATTAAGGGCTAAACAAATAGTGATTTTTATTATTTTCATTAATATTATTATTAAATACAAAGATACAATATGTACATGTAAGTAGTTGTAAAGTGATTCAGAAACCAGAGAGTATCTTCTTTTTTATTCTACAATGTATAAATCATTAATATTGCATATGAATCACAGAAGATTCACATTTCAAATAGTTCAAACTGCCATTTTCATTGACATTTTCATAATGATTTTAATATTTAATTTTTAAGCAAATGTTATAAATTATTACTAAGTCTGCAAATGTCAGTTTATATGTTTTGTGACTGAATCTCATTTAATTGTACCTTCTCGATATTGACTTGCCTTTTTCCATAGCTGGATACTGAGGTAAAGTATCTCATGATAACGTTTTTGGCACTCTTGTTTTATCAACTATCACTGTAAAGTAACAATATTGTGATATTAATGAACTGTGTATCATGTACAGTGTATGTCCATGTAAACAAGAACCCACTATTATTATTATTATTATTAAACGCGCTGTCAATTTGTAACTTTGTCTACTTTCCTAAAGCACTTTTCTTGTAACACTATACAAGAGTTAGATGATAACTTTCTGTTGCTTCTAAGTTTCTCTCTCCCCTGTCTCTCCCCCTCTCTCTCTCCCTCTCTCTCTCTCTCTCTCTTTCTCCTTTCTTTCACTCTCTTTCACTCTCTTTCTCTCTCTCTCTCTCTCTTTCTCCTTTCTTTCACTCTCTCTCTCTTTCACTCTCTCTCTCTCTCTGTCTCTCTTTCTCCTTTCTTTCACTCTCTTTCTCTCCCTCTCTCTCTCTCTCTGTCTCTGTCTCTCTTTCTCCTTTCTTTCACTCTCTTTCTCTCTCTCTCTCTCTCTCTCTCTTTCTCCTTTCTTTCACTCTCTTTCTCTCTCTCCCTCTCTCTGTCTCTCTTTCTTTCACTCTCTTTCTCTCTCTCCCTCCCTCCCTCTCTCTCTCTCTCCCTTTCTCCTTTCTTTCACTCTCTTTCTCTCTTTCTCTCTCTCTCTCTCTCTCTCTCTCTCTCTCTCTCTTTGTCCTCTTTCTCTCTCTGTTCTGTTCTGAATAATGAATACATGTACTGTACATTGGTGGAGCTAAACCATCTAATCAAAGATTTATATTATGCTGTATTTTCTTTACTTGTGGGGTTATGTAAGTTCGGCTTATTTCATATAGCAATCAATGTCTGACAAACTCTTCAAGATGATATGATTTTCTTCCTGCATATTTTCTCCTTTGAACTGGGACCCGTTTCACAAAGCCTTTTTCCAATGACAAATGACAAAAATCTGTGACAAATCTGCTGATAACCAATCAGAAGCAAGGATTTCACTAGCTTATAACAAAACTGTTATTTGTCACTGATGACAAGTTTTTGTGAAATGGGGCCCTGATGTTTGCAGCAAATTAAAAGATATTAATACCTTCTACATGTTATGTACACTGTATCTACATGTAATATATACTGTACTATCGTTCTGGTGTTTTTGTAAACTAATCTTGTGTGGTCTTTGGCACTGGTTATAAATGGTATGAGCAATGATTTGAAATAAGCCCAATTTATCAAAATAAATTTACTATTTCCTGGTTATTTTGTGTTAATAGTCGAAAGAACCCATTGTCGCCAATACTTTCCCAATCATTTCTCAAATTATACCTCCATTATAATTCATCTTTAATTATACAGAATAACAATTCACAGTGTACATGTAATTTGTATGATTCACCTTCTGGTGACTTGACTAATATCAATCAGATGTGCTTCAGTTTACCAGGTTATTAAAGAATACGCTATGTTTTGCTTGTTTGGAGCCAGAAGGACCTTAAAGGGATAGTTGAGTTCTGAAAGAGTAGCTCTGTGAAACCAAGTGGTACAAATAAATCCACATCCAGAAAACAAATGGCATAGATAGTAGGGATGTTGGTAAATCTAAATTTTTAGAAAGATGCGCGTTTGAACTTCCTACTTTCCTTTGACTACATCAACAATATTTGGGGAATTAAATATTTGTGTATTCATGCAAATGCCACTACAATTTTCAGTGAGTTTCATAGTTTACTCACTACTTTGTGAAGTGCGTTGATGTGATGATTATTATGGAATTCAATATTCATAATTCTTCATTCATTAAATAATTTTCTTTTGATTTTCATTCATCTAAATCTCTATGTTCATTCCCAAAGGACTTGAGACCCAACTCTAGAGGGCAGTATCCATCCATGCAGTCGCTGCCATCCCAGACGAGCGGAACAGAAGCATCAATGATGAATGAACTTCCTCCTTCAATCATGGGTAAACCTCCCATACCGAGATCTCCAAGGTATGGTAGAAATTTAGGCTGTATTTCCTACATCAAATTCTTTGATCACAAATTGTTCATTCCATGAATTTTTTTTAGTGGAATTCTGAATTTTTACGCCTTGTATATCTATTATTTTTAGATTGAGCACCATGTTCCTCTCATGTGTAAAGACTTAAAAACTAGCCATACTTAATCCAAACCCAATGTCAGAATTCAGTTTCTTAGATGAAATTTGTCTTTCACCACACAGAAAATGTAATAAGTTGTGATGTAATAATATATCTGTATGTCTGTCTCTCTGTCTCTCTCTCTCTCTCTCTCTCTCTCTCTCTTTCTCTCTCCCTCTCCCTATCTCTCTCTCCTTTCCTTCTCACTCTCTCTCTCTCTCTTTCTCTGTCCCTCTTTTTCTCTCCCCCTCTGTATCTGTCTCTCCTTCTCTCTTCCCTCCATCCTTCTCGCTACTAAACCCTCCCTCCCTTTTTCTCCCCATGTCCCCTTCTTTCTCTCTCTGCTTCCCCCTCTCACATCTATCACCCTTTCTCCCTCCCTCTCTAATTCTCTCTTCTTCTCTTTTTACCGCCTTTTAATTGTTTCATTTGAAAGAAACTTTAGTTGTTGATTTCTGTCTATATTTTCCACAGGTTACCAATAGGAGCAAGCCACTCCACATTCAACAACCTCCAGCCTCACTCCACCGCCCCTGACCGGGGCCCCGCCCAGCAGCAGTACCTCATGCCTCAGATGTACGCTACCGGCCCCTCCACCCAGCCCTATATGGGTCCCCCTGGTATGAGGGGACAGTACCCTCCCATACAGCCACAACCCATGGCGGCTAGGACACCCTATGACATCATGCATATGGAGGTGGGTATATCAAGAAAGGGGGGAGGGTCCTGATTGTTCTGTTGTTTCGATCCCAGTTCCTCCACCCAGCACTTCATAGGGACCTCTGAGATGATCATCCTTAACTTCAAAGATATTCTTGTGGATGTTGATCATAATGTTGGGAGTCAGCTATTACTTTTTGGTTGTAGTTATCATTGGTTTTCATGGATTCTGTGCCTTCAAGAATCATCAGATATAAATTAATTATCATGTAAAATATCAAGTTTAAGTGTAATTTTCATATCTTTAGCGATTTTTGTATTTCAGCATTGCAAGATTGTCTCTTTCTTTCTTGAAATGATTTTTAGCATTTGCATATGACTGCTTTTTCATGGGTGCATGGGTCTAGTAGGATTAAAGAATCAATTTAAAAGTCTTAAGCCCCAATGTACTACTTATAGCTACTTACATGTACGCCCTCTATACAGCCAACAATGCCTAAGCGGTTCCTGTTGATCCCTC
This sequence comes from Strongylocentrotus droebachiensis, assembly GCA_035222895.1. NCBI lineage: Eukaryota > Metazoa > Echinodermata > Echinoidea > Camarodonta > Strongylocentrotidae > Strongylocentrotus > Strongylocentrotus droebachiensis. The sequence goes on from JAVYIG010007788.1 coordinate 37,646, forward strand.
ATAATGCCCTTTTCTTATGTTAATTGAGAGCTGATATGATGAGATAACCATCTGCCAGTGACCTTGCAGGGAGGTCTAATCTGTCCATGCCAAACTATAGTGCACAGGGGCTTTAAAGAGTGTAAAAATGAGAAAGATTTCAAATGTAAAGATCATTTTGAAGAGCACATGAATATGGTCATCCTTTTCAGTTTCTGAAATACTTGTTTTCCTTGTTTTTGTTGTTAGGCTCCTGTAGGACACGGTGACCCACTTGATGAGATTCCATTCACCCCTGTGCACGCCCCCATCATCACCACTGGTCCTGTGCAGCAAGGGTAAGTCCAGGGTTCAAGACCCATAAAGAGATGAGAGTGGGGTAGCGTGATCCAGCTGTTTCCTTTCAGTTTGGGTGACCCAACCGAGGGTTTTGTGGAGAAAGGGTAGCAAAGTGTTTCTCAAGATCATTTACAAAAAATGTATGCAAATAAGGCTTTATTTGGGAAGAAGCCCTAAGTCTTACAAAGCATTTGGAAAGTCAGGGAGTCCAAAATTGTTTCCTTGCCCAAAGCAAAACCATGGAATTTTAAAGTTTGTCTTGGAAGCTCATGGAATTTATTTTAGCTTGGATATGTGTGGTATGATGTGGGAAATCCTAGTGTTCAAATGTGGAAGTAATGTATCATCACCGTCATTTATCATTTATTAAAGTCTGTATTTTTCCTCTTCCGAGAGGCTACTAACTCTCGCGCCATGATGTCACTCCATGCCTCCACTTCTTGTCTCGAAAACCTCTTCATTTAAACCAATCTTACTGCTTTCTTTCTTTCTTCACCATGTCAAAATGATTTGTTGATACAAAGAAACTATATCATTCTGTCTTTTAATACCCCAGTCAGGCCTACTAGACCAATACCAAACTGACATCAGACCAAACAAAGTTACATTGCTCCAAATGACGGAAGATTCTGTCAATAGTATACAAATAATACACAGCAGTTAGGGCATTGGTAAGAATTATCCACAAAAGGTACCTTTGGAACAGTCTAACTCGCCCAAGGCGATAGCCGGGTGTGATTGGACTGTTTTGAAGGTATCGAGTGTATGTAATTTTACTAATGCCCATACAAAATGATGTGTATTATTTGTTTTATAAGATTATGTTTTATTTTTTAAATAAAATGATGTTTTATAACATGATTTTACTGATGACCGGTCATTACCATTGGATAATGACCGGTCATTATCCAATTTCGCGTTAGGCAAAATTAATGCCAGGTCATGTGTACGCTCTCAACCAATCATATAGGATCTGCGTCATCATCTTATAAAGCAGTTTACTAAACATATCCAAATGAATGGATGTTCCTTTCCTGGGGACCTAGTGACGAGTTATTTCATTAACCTGTTATTAATGAATGAAATACAATACTTTGAAACCAGTATGCATGCATTACTTGGTGCTTTGTCGGCAGGGCAAGCTTTGGGGTTGTCAAGAACAACCTTTGTTTAAAGCCCCACTGCGATACTTATAGCTACATGCGCCCTCTATATAGCAAACAATGCCTAATGGTGCTTGTTGGTCCCCCATGATCCTCTTTTTCTTATGTTAATTGAGAGCTGATTTGATGAGATAACCACCTGTCAGTGACCTTGCAAAGCGGTCTAATCCCTCCTATAAACTAGTACATATAAGCTTTAAAAAGTATGCACAAAACTTGAATATGTTAGTAAACCTGTCTATTAGCAGTCAGTACGGAATTGGTTTTGGCTGTTTTCAGCTGCTGTGTGACTGGTGTATTCTAAAGATGTTGCTCTCCTTCCCTTGCCCCTAGGGGTTCTGGTCTTAGCCGAGCAGCATACGCCAGACTCTTCCAGGCGGGCTTCCCAGAGATCACAGACAGGAGGGGGGAAGCCCCAGAGGTGGTTGATCCTAATGACCACGCCCGGCTTAATCCTCAACGGGAGATTAATGATCCACTACAGAGCAATGAGATCGTCGTCCAGTTCCTGGCTATGTCAAGGTTTGTATTTTATTTTTTATATTTGTTATATTTTTTTATTTATATATGCATGTTCACAATTCATTGGAGTTAACATCACATGAAAAATAATATAATATAACAAATCACTTTCAAGTTTTTCATTGATATAGACACCGAGGAACTTTGTACATGTCTTTCTCTCTATAGAAATATCATCTAGTTTAATATTAAGAGCTAGGTTGTTATTAGATTTTCTACCTCTAAAATGAATATAATTTGTTTTAAGCACATTGAGAGAGGGCACATTACTTCTAAACCATAAAGTCAAGTTTGGCAGTTCCGAAAGCATATGGCTCAATGTCCTTGGACCCATTTCACAAAGCCTTTTTTCAATGACAAATGCCCTAAAGCAGTGACAAATCTGCTAATAACCAATCAGAAGCAAGGATTTCACTAGCTTATAACAAAAAAAATCATTTGTCACTGATGTCAAGTTTTGTGAAATAGGGCCTAGATGACCTGTAACTTGTCCCTGCAACTATTTCTCCAAACTTTCTTTCATCAAAACATCTAGGTGTGGGGTTAAAGAAGGGCTACTTACTTTTTTTTTCACAGGGGGTTTAGATTGAAATTTGTATGGCCTGTGTTCATGGGCCTTATTTTTTAATAGTTCAGAAATTTAGGGGGTTCAAAGTTACATGTAGATTTTGTGAGGCCCATTTTCAGCGGGCACCTGTTAGAGTCAAGCCCTAATTAGGGTTGCAAGTGGGTTTCAGGTTAGGTTTAGATGCGGTGTGTGGTCCAGGGTCTAAGTTAGGAATGTGGTTACTGTTATTCACTTCAGAGTAATTCTCTCTGGACCATGTTTCCTTATAAGCATCAAAATGTCATCTTTTATGTTTAAAAAATCTTGAACTGTTAGGGAAAATTCGTTGTAGCAATGTCAAAATAACTTAATATCGGGTATGTAAATTGTACATATTGCCAAGTGACAGGGCTTTAATTTTGATTTGATTTATATTATTCTGTTTAATCCCTTTTAGTATTCTTTTTTTCTTTCTTTTTCTTCATATTTGATACAGAATCCTTTCATTTGAAGTCAATCAGAAACAGATGCCGAAGACTGTCTTCTTCACATTCCAATTCTACAGATACCCACCAGTAACAACAGAAAGGTACATGTAATTGGAATATTTTAGTAAATAACAATTTCAAGTTTTTTCTTCAATCCATTCGAGGCAACTCCACAATTGTGGTAATAGGCTCGTGAATCATGAAGCATGAACAGAAGAGCAAATATTTGTGTAAAACCTTTCCCCACTTTTCTTGCACTATACCATATGTCGTTTGATGCTAGAATTTTTTATGCCTCCGTTAAGAAGTAGCCGGAGGCATTATGTTTTCGGGTTGTCCGTCCGTCCGTCCGTCCGTCTGTACGTACGTACGTATGTACGTACGTCCCGTTCTCGTGATCGCGTTATCTGAAGAACCGATTGATGGATTCCTGCCAAACTTTGGTCATGTATGTATCTTGCAGAGCCGATGAACTGATTAGATTTTGGGGTTACGAGGTCTAAGGTCAAAGGTCACAGGGCTCATTATGTATGCAAAAACAGCTCGTGATCGCGTTATCTGAAGAACCGATTGATGGATTCCTGCCAAACTTTGGTCATGTATGTATGTATCTTGCAGAGTCAAAGAACTGATTAGATTTTGGGGTCATGAGGTTAAAGGTCAAAGGTCACAGGGCTCATTATGTATGCAAAAACAGCTCGTGATCGCGTTATCTCAAGAACCGAGTGATGGATTGCTGCCAAACTTAGGTCATGTATGTTACTTGCAGAACCGATGATGTGATTAGATTTTGGGGTCACGAGGTCAAAGGTCAAAGGCCACAGCGCACATTATGTATGCAAAAACAGCTCGTGATTGCGTTATCTCAAGAACCGATTGATCGATTGCTGCTAAACTTAGGTCATGTATGTTACTTGCAGAGCAGATGAACTGATTAGATTTTGGGGTCACGAGGTCAAAGGTCAAAGGCCACAACGCACATTATGTATGCAAAAACAGCTCGTGATCGCGTTCTCAAGAACCGATTGATGGATTCCTGCCAAAATTAGGTCATGTATGTTACTTGCAGAGCCAATGAACTGAGTAGATTCTTGGTTCATAAGGTCAAAGGTCAAAGGTCATGGGCTCATTATGTATGCAGAAATAGCTTGTGAACACATTCTCATTAGAACTGACAGACGGATTACTATTTAACTCAGGACATCTTGCAGAGCCAATGAACTGAGTAGATTTTAGGGTCATGAGGTCAAAGATCAAAGGGTCATATATGTATATGAGAAATTGCTTGTAATCACGATATTCTGAGAACCTGTTAATGGATTACAATTGAACTTGAATTCGAAAAATGTGTTCTGTTTTGGTTTGTAAAATTGCTCTATGACGGAGGCATCATTTTCGACTGCGCGCAGTCGAATTCCATCTAGTTTCTTCTTCTTCTTCTTCTTCCTTGTTGCATAGATTACATTTAGATTATTTTTTAGCCTAAAGTTGTCTTTCCAGTTTGTTTCAAATTATATTTTTATGTATAAATGGGCATTGAATGTATTCAAATATGTTTTCAGTATTCCAACCATACACATGTTTCTCTATGACACTACATGGGAGGAGGATGTATTGGAAACCATTTTTTTTCAGGCTGTGTTTCGCTCTGCAAAAGTGTGAAAACTGTGACCTTGGTAAAGTAGAAAGTTAATTTTTATTTCATTTTTTTCTTCTTTCTAACTTCAGGTTATTACTTGGTGAAATTGAAGGAAAGTTGTCGGCTGATCCACAAAGTCTTCCCTTCATCTTGAAAAGGTTGAGGAAAGACAGTAATGAACCGGATGATGGTCCTCCTGGATGGATGGTGAGATTATGATGATGATGATGATGATGATGGTGATGATGATGATGGTGATGATGATGATGAGGATGGTGATGATGATGATGATGCTGATGATGATGATGATGGTGATGATGGTGATGATGATGATAAGGTGATGATGATGATGAGGAGGAGGAGGAGGAGGAGGAGGAGGAGGAGGTGATGATCGTTGTGATGGTATTAATAATACATGGCTATGATAATGAGGAGGAGGAGGAGGAGATGGTGCTGGAGGATGATAATGAGGATGGTATTTGATGATATTAGTATTGATGATGATGATGCTGACGGTCTTTCTCTATCTCTTTATCACATGTCCATACAGGTACGCTACAATGTCGATCCATCTTTCCTGAAGCCTGGGGAAGCAAGACTATTTCTTCACTACCTTGAGAAGCAAACATTCCACATAGATGTCTGGGACGGTGACTCTCTGCTTCTCCTCGGATCTTTAGCTGTTGATCTTAAGGTAAACATCAACCCAGGCCATTGGCCCGTGTTCAATGCAATCCTTACAGGGAGAGGGTCGTCAGTTTACACGGGAAATTTGCTGACACCAGCATTGGTGGAAATAGATATTCAAAGTTAATTTGACCGTTATATCCGTTGATTTAAGAAGAAGCTCCTTCTGCGGCAGTTTTAAAACAGTGCTAGATTTTCATTTTTCACAAATAAGTTTCAGTACCTATGACTGGAAAATCTCACACTCAATATCTGAAGGATATATTCAAACACTTGCCAAGTTTCAACGAGTTTGCACAACGCTGCAAAAGGGGGATAAGAATTTTGAAAGTAATTGTTAATGAAAATACTGCAATTGCCTGTCTTTGTCCTTGCTTCATCTATATGTTGTACTTATTTTGTGAATTCTTTCAGCATCTTCTTCGAGGAGGTAGAGAGGCAGTTCAAGTGACCAATGAAGTGGACATCTTGACCACAGAGCATAGTGACGAGGATTACGTACTCACTGGTGATATTGTAAGTTCAGCTTCTTCTGCATTGATGAATACAGCCCAGAGCCACAGGGCTAATCCCCATTGTGCCAAGCCACAAATCCCCCCTGTGCCAAGTTTATTTTAAGATAATCTGATGGTGCGATTGATAGCGCATGGGAAGCACTCAGCACAGTACAATCGGCATGAACAATAACTGCTATTACGAATGCGAGCAAACATGCATGAAGCAGCGAAGCGGTAGCTCGCTTACGTGAATTAAGCAGCCAATCGATAGCGCGCTCGTGTGTACATAGCACTATAATGGTAGCGTGCATGCAGCCTTATGGCAGGATATGAGTTAATCAGTGATGATATTTCTTTTGAGTACATCTTCTACATGAAAATTATGTAAACTTGTGTCCATGGGCATATGTGTACTCAAGAATGCCTCATGCAGAAAGTATCTTGTTGGTTTTATAACTTGCTATTTTTAGCAGAATATAATTGAAGATCTTATGAATTAATATTCTTGATAAAAGTAAATGTCTTTTATGAATATTGCCATATGACGCTTTATAGCTTTATAATTCATACATGTCGGTGGCTTTCCTTTAACTCTTACACTGCCATGAGACTGCTAGCGCGCTATTGTTATAGTGCCATGTGCACGCGAGCGTGCTATCGATTGAAAGCCACGTTCATGCTAGCGAGCCACCGCTACGGTGCTTCGTGCGCGCTAGCGCGCAGATGTAATAACAGTTATTGTTCATGCCCATTGCACCGTGTTGAGTGCTTTTGCAGCGCTATTGAAAGTACCATCGCGTGCATCAGATTATCGGCTTTGGATTACGCGTCTTTGTATACAACAGTCAGATTGGATTTTCTCGAGTAATTTAGAGATTTGTTTTTGATATCATATATCATCATTATGCCTCCCCATCGCATTGGATTGGTTCGACAACTCACTGACAGTGCTTATTTACTTCAGCAAAATTACAAATTCATGAAATGATATTGGTATCAATGGAAAAAGGGTGAAATTTCCTACAACTCTCATGTACAATGTTTGTTTATACAACATATGAATGAGAAGTTATAGTGGATCAAACATAGTAAAGATTTTAAAAACACGCACTTGAACCAACCCTAAAATTAACTTGGCACGCAGGGGCTTTGTTGCTGGCACAATAGAGATTAGCACTGTGGCACTGGGTGCATTGTATGGGTGGCAGCTTAAGAGTTAAGATATTCAATCTAGAATTCATCGGAAATCAGAGACAAAACATCAAAATATCTCCTGCAGGTACAGTGTATATATTGGTACAAATGAAAATAAAATATAAGAATTGATATAACATTCTTTTATTAAAGTTTTCTTCATTACAGTACGTTAGGTTTTAAAGGTATAGACCAGTTTTGGAAATGACCCCTCTCAAAAAATGAAATGGAAGCTCTTATTACCAATCATGTAAATGAATATGTTTTGACTAATAAGTCTAATGGCAAAATTTGTATCATCACTTATTTTCTTTCACATGATTGGTAGGCCTAAAAAGAGCTTCCATTTCATTTTTTGAGAGGGGGGCGTTTCCAAAACTGGTCTATACCTTTAACAATAATTCGCTGTGCTCTCTTTCACCATCCCATCACAGCATAGAGGTGGAAGCATTCGACCCGTAGGATCAAGGAACGTCACCAGAGGGCGCCTTCACTTACGACTGGCCAATGTAGGTCAGGAGGTCGATGCTAAGGTCATCAAGGCAACGACCTTGCCTCTTCAGGATACCAAGGTCATAGTTCAGGAGGATGGTAGCGGGGCGTTCCTAGGGGGCAGTCTTCATGCCGGCACCAAACAGACAAGTGAGTGGATCAAGACGTTATATTTTAGAGCTCCGATATTTGCTCAGGTGACACTTTCCCCAGGCTTTGTTTGTTAGATAGAGGGATAGAGGTAGAGTTCTTTTTTTTTTTCTCCAGAAATGAAGGAGATCATGATATGTGGAAGTTTAGTTCATGTGGGACATTGACTGCTGAGCAATTGTCACTGGAGCATGTGTTTATTTTACTTTTAAACACCAAATACATCGGTATTTGCATGAATTGATCTAGTGGAAAGAAGTTAGACTGCAATCAGATTTAAGATGAAATTTAGACATTGGGAATACAAATCTAGATGTGAAGGAAAATTGCAGAGCATTGCTGGTCAACCAGCAGGATTCAAACATAGACAGCCTTATAAATATCCAGAGAACTTTGAATATAACTATTTCATAAAACGTGTGAATGTATAGAACCAAATCTTTTTGATAATGACATTCATTTGACTTATAAACACCAAATTATATTTGGTCTCGTTAAACAGATGCAAGCCTGGCCAGTCTGAAGCAGAAGCGTAGCTACCTAGCATCTCACATGGCTGAGGCAGACCAGGAGCTAGCTACGGCTCTCTTCTCTCGTCGTGATAAGACCACTGTGGCTCTCAAGGAATCAAATCGGGAAGGAGACCATGTAAAGCAACGGAAGCTGGCCCGTATGGAAGCACTACGACAGGCCCAGGGAAGGGAGAATAATGGACTAACTAACAGCTTACTGGTAGGCATTTCAAACTTAATAACGTGTTAATGCTCTAATCGGTTGCCACTCAAAGGTCATATTGTTTTGTGGTGGTGGGGACTTACAGCCTTTCTTGGAAATTAAAGCAACTTTTACTCGGCAATCAAAACTAACTCTTCTGGGGATTACTTTTAATAATAATTTCTACTTCTAGACTCAGTTTGTTGGTATCGGTTTTTGTCCGGGGGGGGGGGGGGGGGGGGGGGCAGGGATACAACCTTTCTTAGGAATCAAAAGTGACAATTTAGGAGGAGCTATGAAATGTGATGTTTATGAAACCTTGAGAAAAGTAAAACATTTATTTGTAATGCAATTCTTTCTGTCCATCTGTCTGTCTGTCTGTCTCTTTCTTTCTCTCTCTCTCTCTCTCTCTCTCTCTCTCTCTATATATATATATATATATATATATATATGTATCTGTCTATCCATCCGTCTTTTAATCTCTCTTTGTTCTTGCAGATGAAGAAAGAGGAGAAGACACAGAGGATAAGAGACTTGAAGACGATAGAGTTATACAGGTAAGAACAAAGTTCATAGAGGTGTGTAGACGTGCAAACGCAAATGCAAAGGTAGTGGGTTAAATCCCTTACACTGCACCGATGTCCTTTGTGTGCTTCTTTCCAATATCATTCAAGAGAAGTTGCAAAAAGTGCAATATTAAAGTTATTAACCAATATACAATCTTAAAACTTACTTCCAACTTGATGTTATCAATTTTGTAATATAGTAAAGATAAAGCTGAGTTCTGGTCATGCGATTACATTGTGAAAGAAAAGATGTTGAATGGATCAGAAAAAGTTGATCATATAGCATGTAAATATTGGTGTGTACTGCAAGGTTCTGGATTCATCAAAATCGTAACAAATTTGGCCCAGTCTTGGCAAAGTAATTAACAAGCACTGTACACAGAAAGATGTATATGGGACTACACAAATGGCGTCGGGCCTACTTACCTTGATTTCCTTATCTTCCTATACATATTACTCAGCCAGTATACATTATCTACCAAAATTGTTTGGCAATTGACATATATTTGTAATCTTGAACATTCAGTGTAAGTTTCGTTTGATTCTGTGAGAATTCCTTTTCTTTTTTTACCAGAACTCAAGTTTATCTTTATTCCTTTTTTTTTTTTAATCCTCAGGGAAAGATCCAAGAAAGATGGCATCATGAGCATGCTACAGTCTGTGATCACGACAGAACACACCATCAATCCAGCGTTTGGAAGGGCAGAGTTCTTTGAGTTTGTTCTGAAGAACCCCTACAATGCTTCTCATACCATCTCTATACAATGGGAGCATGATAATCTCAGGTGAGTTTTAATAGGGGCATTTAGGAGGTTTGATGGGGGTGGGGGGGGGGGCTAGGGGGCAGGGAGCAGTATCAAGTGATCTTAAGATATTTGAGGCTTTTATCAAGTAAGTGTGTTTGTGCCAAGGTCCCTTTGGCACCGCATTAATCTTCAATTGTTAAGTCTGTTTATGAAGACTGTAGATCTGCATGTCCCAAGCAGCATGTATGTACACACATACTTTCTTTATTCCTTTGCAATACAGGTTTAATTAAAGCCCGTCTGTACTAGTTTGGCCAGGTGGGATTGGACCTCCCTGCAAGGTCACTGACAGGTGGTTATCTCATCAAATCAGCTCTCAATTAACACAAGAAAAAGGGGATCATGGGGGACCAACCGGTACCGATTAGGCATTGTTTACTATATAGAGGGCGCAAGTAGCTATAAGTAGTGCAGTGGGGGCTTTAAAGTAATCAATGTTCACTCTTTTGATTGTCATTTCATGCCTCAGCGTGATCACAAACCCCAAGGAATGGCGTCACTTCAAGACATTCTTTGAGATGTACAACACACCGGTAGAAGAAGGTCTGTTTGATGTGAACCAGGGAGGGTCTTCCACCGGTAAGGGTGATGTACCGGGTATCAAGGTGTTCCTAAGACCCAAGGAAGAGGTCAATGTACCCTTCAAGTTCCAGAGTTTCACTGCTGATGACTCCATCACTGCAAATGTGAGTTTGGTAGAGATAATGATGTTTCTTTGAAAGTATGAAATAATGTTCAAATTCAAATTTAAAAGTAGGAAAATGATAATGGTACTACAAAAGTGAAAAATGTCTTTATTTGCTGCCGTTCTTCAAAATGATAATTATTTGTTTGTTGGTAAGTAGGAGAAGAATGACATAGAGGAATATACCTGTTAGGGTGGTTGTGGTGATGATGATGATGATGATGGTGGTGGTGGTGGTGGTGGTGGTGGTGGTGGTGGTGGTGGTGGTGGTGGTGGTGGTGGTGGTGGTGGTGGTGGTGGTGGTGGTGGTGGTGGTGGTGGTGGTGGTGGTGGTGGTGGTGGTGGTGGTGGTGGTGGTGGTGGTGGTGGTGGTGGTGGTGGTGGTGGTTTTGGTGGTGGTGGTGGTGGTGGTGGTGGTGATGGTTTTGGTGGTGGTGGTGGTGGTGGTGGTTGTGGTGGTGGTGGTGGTGGTGGTGGTGGGGGTGATGATGGTTATGATGATGATGAGGGTGATAAGTATGGTAATGATATCGATAAAGGTAATTGTGGGGATGATGGTGATGATTATGAAATACATTTTCATGGTAGATGAGTCAGTGATAAAGATAAAGCGTACACATTTTTTGACGTATACACTTGTGTTATTTTATGAAATAAATGAATTGTAGACGGAATTGACTATTTATATTGAACATGTCACATCATATTATGAAAATTCAACTCCTGCTCCTTTCAGACTCCATACGTTGGACCAAAATCTCAATTCCATCTACGAGGGAAGGATAACAAGATAGACTCAGCCCTGGAATCACAGCTCATAAAAGTGAGTGATAACCAATCAATACCTAGGTATTCTAATCTTTCATAGCTTTTAACTTGGATATCTTTATTTTTCTACAAAAAATGTGTTTGGCAAATTTCATTTATTTGTAGTTTCAACTATTTTTTTTTAATTCCTTTTATTTGTGTGAGAATTTGTTTTCCATCATTAAATGAATTCAATATTGCCTGTATAAAGTATACCATGCATTTTATTTTTGCCTGCTTAATCTTCATTTTTTAGATTCCGCCCAGATTGTATTATTTCCTACATGTACCCAAAAAGATGGGTACTTGAATTTAATTCATCATTTTTATTATGATTAAACCAAAGCGTGATCGTTGATACTGAAATAATATGATCTGTTTCAGGTGTACTTCAAGACTCAGGATAACAAGTCCATAGCAGTGCTATCCCTCAACGTCGACCCCCAGCCTCACGTCATCGATCAAACCTTCAGGCTTCAGCAGCCTGAACATTCCTTCCTTAGAAAGTCCATTCGTCTTCCTTCGTTCCATCCTACCTCAGGTAACTAGGGCTTGTACAGTCAAACCTGCTTTAGTGACCACCTGTCTACAAAGATCACCTGTCTACAAGGACCACATTTTTGTTTCCCTTGACAATGGTTTCTCATTGAAACATGTACTAAAGGAACCTGTCTACAAAGACCACTTTTGTGTTTCCCTTGGGCGGTTGCTATAGACAGGGTTGACTGTACATCCATTGAACGTCACACATGTGACGCTAGGAAAGGAAAATAAGCATTCAAATTCTTAAAGTCGAATTTTGATCATGCTGTTACGGTATGATATAATTTTTCTAGAAGCAATTGGGATAAGTTGCTTACACTTTGTAGTAAATTACAGTTTTTGTGTGAAGTGATTTTATAGAATTATCACAATGATAAAACATTTGACTCATTTTCGCTGAAACCCAATGCTCTGCTCACAGAATATGGGTATGTGGGACTACACACTCATGAATGTTTGGTCCATACTTTCAGCTATTTTTCAAATTTCGAAAATGAGGACATTTGAATATTCTTCAAAACTACCACACCAGAAATCAGGGAAAAAGAAATACCATTAACAGAAATCAAGCTTCTCTTTGAATTGGCAACATGTTTAGAAGTTCTAAATTCTTGCTTTTCCTTGGAAATTTTATTGATATTTAAATAAATCGTTTTGTCCATGTACATTATTTTCAGCTATATGACAACTAATGTACGTGAATTGATTACAAAATTGTAGCTACAAAAGAAATATATAGCTTGACCAACTTCAAGGAAAAAAGCTGATCAGTAAAGCCTTTTAAAAATTCCTCTGCAGAATTGAAGGAACAATTTCTTCTAATCCTCTGTTGTCTCACTGTTGATAGTTTTATAATTTTCTGTTTGTCATCTCTTAGGTGCTTCAAGTGTAACTAGTATCTATGTGAGGTGCAGTGATTCAAATGTCATATGTGACACCAAAAAGACGGTAAGTTTTAAATGAGATATTACAATTGCAATTTCATACAGCGTATCTGCTATAATTGCCATTTCTTCGAAAATCGGATCGCAGGAGGATCGTGCAGTGTATATTGTAGCCCTGGCGAATGGGGAAGAATCACTACATGTAGCAGAACACCATAATGGTCTTACACGAAGGAACTTACTTATCTGTGTAATACGGTACAAACATTTGAAGTGCAGCATGCTTTATAAGTATGTATGCTTAAAAGGCTCAGCAGGAAAAAGCCATGGTTTACCACGGGGGTGTTTCATAAAGCCGTTCGTAAAGTTACGCATGACTTTACGAACGACTTATATATGAAAAGCCAAATGGGATGCTCAATCGTTTTTTAACAGCATCGACTAAAGTTGAACTGTGTAGATGTAGATTAACATTCAAGTACATTTTTATGCCTCCGTTACGAAGTAGCCGGAGGCATTATGTTTTCGGGTTGTCCGTCCGTCCGTACGTCCGTCCGTCCGTACGTACGTCCGTCCGTACGTCCGTACGTCCCGTTCTCGTGATCGCGTTATCTGAAGAACCGATTGATGGATTCCTGCCAAACTTTGGTCATGTATGTATCTTGCAGAGCCGATGAACTGATTAGATTTTGGGGTCACGAGGTCAAAGGTCAAAGGTCACAGGGCTCATTATGTATGCAAAAACAGCTCGTGATCGCGTTATCTGAAGAACCGATGGATGGATTCCTGCCAAACTTTAGTCATGTATGTATCTTGCAGAGCCGATGAACTGATTAGATTTTGGGGTCACGAGGTCAAAGGTCAAAGGTCACAGGGCTCATTATGTATGCAAAAACAGCTCGTGATCGCGTTATCTGAAGAACCGATTGATGGATTCCTGCTAAACTTTGGTCATGTATTTATCTTGCAGAGCCAATGACCTGATTAGAGTTCGGGGTCACGAGGTCAAAGGTCACAGGGCTCATTATATATGCAAAAACAGCTCGTGATCGCGTTATCTCAAGAACAGATTGATGGATTCCTGCCAAACTTGTATGTATCTTGCAGAGCCAATGAACTGAGTAGATTCTTGGGTCATGAGGTCAAAGGTCATGGGCTCATTATGTATGCAAAAATAGCTTGTGAACGCATTATCATTAGAACTGACAGATAGATTACTATTAAGCTCAGGACATCTTGCAGAGCCAATGTACTGAGTATATTTTAGGGTCATGAGGTCAAAGTTCAAAGGGTCATATATGTATATGAGAAATTGCTTGTAATCACGATATTTTGAGAACCTGTTAATGGATTACAAATGAACTTGAATTTGAAAAATTTCTTCTGTTTTGGTTGGTTAAATTGCTCTTTGACGGAGGCATCATTTTCGACTGCGCGCAGTCGAATTCCATCTAGTTTGCCATAATTTAATTGAGGTTATTGGAAATATAGTCACACTTTGTGAAAACATCGGGTAAAACTTTGGGCATCCTATCTGGCACTTCATAGTCAAGTCGTTTGTAATGTCATGCATAACTTTACAAACAGCTTAATGAAACACCCCCCAGGCATGTGTGAAGGGCATACAGTGAATATGCCATAATTCTAGATGTAGAGGTGTCGCAGTCTAATGAATATGTCACCGGACATTGAAACACAAGGTTGAGTGAGTCCCACTGCTGTACTAATGTCCTACGGCAAGACATTAGTTTGCGTTTGCCACTCTCCACCCGGGTGTAGTAAATGGGTACCCTGTAGGATTTTGTAGTTGAATGCTTATAATGCCCTAGGACAGCTGGGCCAGGGTAATGATATAATCTGTTGGTGCCTTGAGAATCCCATAGGATTGATACATATCATTTCTGTTGCTAATTTTGTTATCACTATTTTTCATGTTCCATTGTATTTGACTTTGGAAGGAAATAAAAGTTTGTTGAAGTATAAATCTAGTTGTTTTATATTTGTTTGTCCATGTATAGCATCCAGGAGAACCTCACGAGATCTTTCTCAAAGCAGCGTGCGGTGCATCGCCCTCTATCAGAAAGTTCTATCTTCTCATCTACTCGTGAGTTCAATCTTCCAATCTGTTTTCTTGATGTACAATGTACATGTAT